>DWNE01000761.1:0-25848 GCA_018249875.1 Cecropterus toxeus | reverse complement strand
GGTGTAAATGACAGCTTACCGAAAACTTAAATGGTAGATTTGTGACACTAAATAAACAAAAAATAACTCATCAATTTTCTTCGGATATTATTGGTTCCCGAGTTGGTCATTTTTGAGCGCGCAATGTATTGTGAACAACGCGCGAGGTCATTGACCAAACATCGAACAGCTGATAGCGAATTCATTACATTATTTTAGTTTTAGTGAAAATCAATAATATGAGTATTTTTTTTTGTAATATTCGTATTGCATTGCGCAGTAGTATTAAAATACTACTAAAATCTGTAAAAAAATGCATAAAAAATTGAAAAAAGCGATGAAAATTTCCAACGCCATAACCACCAGAATCGTATCAGGAATCCATATTTTTAATATTCAGTACGCTGTCATTTACACCCTGTATACGTAATTTGTTTGGCAGTCTTAACTAAATTATTCTTAACAAATTTTAAAAGTATTACATTTATTTGTATTACCTGATCCCAGCAAAATACATCGGGCGGATGGCTGCAGCTCCGAGCTAGTTGGTTCGGTGGGGCGTTCCACTGAAGATTTGGATTTGAATGCGCCGCATGCCATCCGGGCCCAGTCATTTCCTGTAGCGCTTGAATAGCGTTGCGAACCTGCCCGGAGCAAAATGTATCGGATGATGAAATAGTTCACAGCATGTAAACTACCTACTTCATTTTATAGAGAAACGTGTTCACACAATTTTCGACGACTCGCGTCTGACACGCGGTGGGTCCCGGGATCCATCCTCGGCCAGGCAGAAATGTAAATGATGAGTTTAGATTTCTGTTCTGGGTCTGGGTGTTTGTGTGTTTGTCTTTGTGTGCCCATGGCACCCACGACATAGAAGAAAATTCTACTATGGGGCTATGAGCGTAGAAAGCGTTTAAAGCGTTTGTTTAATGTAGTATATTGACCTAAAGTATTTTTATTTAATATATTTTATATATTATCTGACTCATTTTTTGCTGGCCTCGAATCTCCCCACGCATTTGAGGATCCAATGTTTCACGTGCTTCTTTAATTTCATATTATAGTCTTATTATTTTATGTAAGAGAAATATTTTTAGATTTTCAATAATTCAGTTCAGATTATTGGTTATAGCACCACTGATACCACATGGTACATAATTACTTATATAGTTGAGCAAAATAAAAAGTTATTGCGCAATGTTTTCCATGATTTTGTTGGTAATACTTAGTAAACATAAATTAAATAGAAGGAATATATATTATAAGTCTTTACCGTTTTTGTTTGCTCTGCGGTAAGTTTCTTCAGCGAAATAGCAACAAAACCATATTGCGTATGACGGGTCCCGAGAATGCGGTCTTAAAATTAATCTAGACTAACTTACCTCCATACTGAGCGCTGCCACATCGTGATGCAGAGTGGATACCTGCGTATCCAGTCTATCTACGGACGACCTTGTGTTGTGCATTTCTAAATTTAGTCCTTCCAAAGAATCAGCTCTTGTTACTTTGGGCGTGGCCACCGATCGCTGTCTTTCTATTCTCTCACGTAATTCCCTGTGCGAGAGACGCGGCTGCATGTCCGATCTAGAAGAGACAGTTATTAGATTTATTCTTACGGGACGAAACTTTTGAAATTGATTTATTCGATAACCGGATACTTTTTAAGGCAAACGTCCGGCAACCTGATTCGGTTATAGATCAGATCGTCTGGTAATAAGGTTGTCCGCTATATCTGGGAATAGTAGTGAAATATATTTATTTTCACCTTCAGACATTCGTGCTTCTATAATATTCAGTCGGTTAAAGTAAAACTAATTACACGGTCAGGACCATTTTCTATCTGGGAAAATTCCAAATCCGGCGACTGAACTACGTCTCCTTAATGCCACGCTCATTCGGCTAATTAAATAATATGAGACCTTTTACGTCTGTTTTACGAACGTCGAACAACCGAGATAAACTTATATGGAATGTACGTGACTTGATATGATCATTGACCAGACTGTGGCCTGAAAACCTTCAATATTGTTTGACCGCGTATCACCGCCACACCTTTTCTAGCGTGAAGCAATTCTTGCGTTCATTGGAAAGATGTGGATGACTTGAATTACTTATGAGGTCACTATCTTAGTCTAAAGTAACGTATCTGAAATCATTTTATATAAATCTCGTTCTATGTGGAGCTAATTCCAGTTGTCCAAGGCAGGCAGTGATCGCTTACCAACAAGTGGCTGCATGATAGTTTGCAACATCATTCTTATTATAAAAGCTTGCTCTTAACTATATTTAATTTTATGCTATTGTTATTCTGAGTAATATCAACCTGAATTTGGCATGCCGAGGACTATTCGTGGCCCCTGGAAGGACCTTTTTCGGAGTTAATGCGCTCTCCTCAGCAGCGTTTTCATCGTCTTCAGATATCGAGGGCAATGTTAATGATGGGTGCCCATTGCCATCAGATTCTTGTTCCGCTTCATAACCTTCCCTTAGATTGTACGTGAGATCGTGTTGAATATCATGTATGAACTGTTGTTGATACTCCGGGTAAAGTCGCAAAACTTCGGCTAGTCCTGACATATGGATACATTTCAGGTCGCAGTAAGTTAGAGCCTGTAATAATAGATTAGTATCAGTCTCTGGTATTATGGAAGTGGCTTGTGACATATATCTGTATTCAATACAATTGCTATTACCTTCACATCGCTGCTCGACTTGACTACTACGTCAGGATTATTACCTTGCGAAGGTCCTATGCCATTGTAAGCTTGTAAGTGGGTGTTCATATCGCAGCCAACGAGATCACCTTTTCCTAACAAAAAAGCTTTAATGTTACTTTGTATATGGAAAATCTAGTTGGTACGTATATCATTAAATAACATCACAATAAAGGTATTAACAAAAATGTGAAGCCTATACATTTTCACTTGGCCACCGCGGTGGATTATGAAATGAAATGTCTTTATTTTGCATAGGCCTACGGAGGTACTTAGAACTTGATAGTTAGAATTTTTTTTCTTACACTAACACCGGATCAGAACACGATCACAACTGAGAAGATACAGCAAGAAACTCACTATAGTGTATATCTCTTTAGCCCTGTGAACGTACACATGCCCAGCAGTGGGATAATGGGCTGTAGATGACGATGATCTCATTTTATTAATTATTCTTTTTTTGGCAAACGTTAAAAGACATTTATTTAAAGCTTACAGAAGATTTAACTGAAATCTTGTAACACATATATATTTATATACACAGTGACTTTTAATCCGCTCGGTTCAGTGAGTGCCCATGTAAAAAATTACACGTTTTTTTCCTTAACGCGGCTAATGAAGTGGTATATCAAATATGAAAGCTTATGACACAAGTATTATTATTATGCCGACGATGTTAAAATTTCGTCGATTACATATATACATATTTGAAATACATAGCCGCTGTGTGAATAATAGGTTGCTATTCATTTTAAAAGTACACATTTATATGAAACGTGTAATCAGATAATGGACGCAAAAACCTCCTTGAAATGTTTGGAATTTTTCTTATGTCCTCCACTTTAGTATGAATTATGGTTCTTAAATTAATAGACATTCTGTAAAAAATACATTCTTTTAAATAATTATCCATACATTTAACTACTTACTTACCTAATATAGCGACAACCATATCGTTTTGCATAACTTCCATGGATCCATTGCATATGTAATAAATGTACGTGAGAGCATCCCCTTTGTGCACGAGGTACTCGCCCGGGGCGCAGAAATTGTTGCGAATATGCAGGGACAGTAGCTTCAAACAGCCTTGGGATGCCGCTTCGAATATCGGAAGGGATAATATCTCTCGATGCAAATGTAGTGAAACATCACCTCTCAACTCTTCCGGGAATTCTTTAAGCGTCTAAAACGGTTTACCACAAAATAAAAATCGACTTTACCAAAACATTCTCCTTTGTTAAACATTTTTCTCTGAATTGTTTGGTTTCCGAACAATGAGTACGTCTACAGTACAATTTACTCATCGGAAATAAATGTATTGCCTACCTATTTGAGTTACAATTTTTCAACAATGCTTTGAGGTAATGGATTGATTTCATCATCACTTTATATAAATTACATTGTTATCGTATGAGAATGAAAGAGTATCGAATTGTATTATGTACATATCAAATATAGAAAACATATGCGTATAAGAACGATTATCAAAGTGTCTGTTCTATAATAAACATAAAAACGAATAAAACCTTATAAAGCCCTATATTTCTTTTATTAACAGACTTTATTTAGAAATCATTACAGAAAGAAGATTTCAGTTCTAAATTATGATTATTTTTTCATTCATTAATTTAATTAAATTAGACATTTTCTTTTAAGATACTTTTCTTTTAATGTATTTAACCAACGTCGAGTCTTATAATGAAATTAGTTAGGGGCGTAAGATAATCTTTTCTTGCAAAATAAAAAAGTCGGCAGAGAAAAGCTGACGAAGTGGAATAAACTGATCGTTTTGATTCCACCCCATTTGATTCATTTACTTAGTTTGTATTTTCCTTTTTCTATTTTCTTTAGTTTAAGTATCTATTCTGTTTTCGTTACTTATTTCTTTAATAGATTTTATTTGCTTTACAACGCGTGGAAACTTTAAATGAATCTTAAAGAGAAAGTTATCAAAATTTTAAAGTATTCTGTTGAAGTATTGGAAACTTATAAGTTAATTACGGTGAAAATGATTTTTAAGCACACTATACCTACTTGTATATTTAGTCTTGAATAATTGCATTTAAACACATTAAGTAGCTCAGCTGAAAGCGTTCATTTAAAATTACCTCATGAATATCGATGCCGTGGTTCAACGACCACATTGTCTGGAAGTAGTCCTGCATGCGTTGTTTAAGTTCCTTGGGTACTTGGTTGATGGTGAGAAAGTCCTTGAGGTCCCGCCATTTGCTTTGATACATCGACCGACGGGAATACATTCTTTGTATGATTGCAGTAACGTTACCGAATACCACAGCATGCATAAGCGCTGCGGGAGATTTTTCGTTGTATAAATAATTATGACATCACATGTGCAAAGTATCGGAGAAAATTTTAAAATAGAAACGGTAATAAGACGTCACTTAAAAAATTACACAGAAGCTTAAACACTCTCAAAAAGAATTACACTCTAAAATTACATGTTAATACCAAATGTGTGAGATTAGAGATTTATGGCATAAAAGATTGTGATGCGTGAAGCAACGTTTGTAACAAGACGCGTAAAATAAATAAAAATAGTTTTCTGGAATATTATTTTTATAAAACATTTTAAAAAAGTTGTTTCATGTTGATAAATTGGAGAGATTCTACATGAATTATTTATATGCGTATTCGGACATTGCTCCCAGACGTTCCAAACGTAAAATCTATAGCATTTATTTCTAGTACGTCCAAGCAGATGTCGTCCCTAAAAATAATTATTGAAATCATATGCTTTAATAAATTTCCATATTTTTACTTATCGACCTAGAATGCAAACAAGACGATAAATAAAAAACAAATTGACGGTTATTTTCCTTATTGCGAAAAAGTAATTTTCTTATAAATTTATTTTAATTTAATTGTGAGTGTTTTGTGTTGATTTATATTGAAATTTATCGGTTTATCACGAAAAAAATAAAAATTACTAGTAGATTAAGTCATGATATCTCCAAGAATAGGCAATAAATTCTAAAAAAATGTCTATATATCTTCTTGGGCCTTGTTATCGGTCTATAGTGTTCTATAAAATACCCAATTAAACTATGAAATTATATCTCTAGCAACAGGCTCTAAATTTTAAATAACATTTATGCATTTATGGTTAACCTGGTATCTTACCTCCAACAAGCATAGTCAGGATACTAAATATCTTCTCCGGCAAAGTGTTAGCTGACACATTTCCAAATCCAACACTAGTGAGCGACGAACAGGTGAAGTACAAAGCGGTGACGTAGCTTTCACTATGCGATATATTCACTATTGGCACTTTCAATCTCTCCGCAAGATTATTAATCCATCCTATAACATGAAATAATTATAAATCCACATCAAACATTGTTTATCTCACACATGAATTTATGCTTCGAAGATTAATCACATCGTAACTGAAATGCGGAGAAAAACCTAAATAGCTCTCCCGCTTATTGTTACAGAAACGGGTTAACAGGTAGCATGGCTTTTCTACTCAGGCTACTAATTTATAAACCATCATCGTAGAGTCTACACTATCAAATTTATAATAATAAAAAAGTGACAATTGGTTAATTTTATGATGTAGCCACTCACTAAATAAGGATTTTGTTATATTTCTACAGATACCTTAAGAGGTTCAAACAGAAGCTAAATGTTGTATTTTCTTGTATTATAGTCGGCTTGAACAAGATCGCAGATAGCGATGCCTTTAGTAAGAATTTATAACGTTTCTTCAAAACAATCAGTGTTTAAACATTATCGCCCATGATCGCAAAGTACCTAAACGTGCTATGCATATATGTATATTCCAATGTATCGGCGTATACTTAAGCAATAATTGTTTTGAGGAAACTCAATAAAGTCGTACTAAGTAGTATTACTCACCCAAATCCCAGCTTTCATTTTTGTGATGTTCAATTTCTTTTTCGGCTATAATAAACCAAATACAGGCGAGCCAATGAGCAACGAGGCTGAACGAGAGCATCAAGAGGGTTAGAATGAGTGCCGAATATTGCGAATAGCGGTCCATCTTTTGTAGTAAGCGCGCCAGCCGGAGCAATCGAGTAAGTTTCACTAAGTGAACATTCCCGTGAGTTGATTCCTGCAACAAAATATAACTTTTACGCTTCTAATGACTTCACTTTTGATACCAATTTTGCATTTTGCATACTTTCAAGTTTCCTAACAAACGCTATCTACAGTCATAACCCCACACTAGCAATTTTCTTCCGTGTCGTCGATGCCATGGATACATACAAAGACGAATACACAACACCCAGACCCAGAACAGAAATCTAAATTCATTATTCAGATGTCTGTCTGGCCGGGGATCGAATCCGGAACCCACTGCGTGTCAGGCCGGTATGGTGATCGCTCAACTACGCGGATCGTCAAAGCGACAAAGCATTATTATGTTTATTACATAGAGGATTTCATGCTTTTACGAGCATGCAGTCCACCTAATGGTAAGTAGTCAGTGACATCTGTAATCAACAGATAAGAATAGATTCCGAGCGGACATATACGTTGCTTTCCCTGAGGACTAAGTTTAAACTTTCCAGATAACTCGACAAAATTCGGCCTCAACCGATTTTTATATTAATATTAATCAATTCTATATTAAAGAAAAAACAATCGATTTACCAAAAATCAATGTTTTTACAAAAAAAATATCGATTTTTTAAAAATAGATTTTTTTTAAGTCGATTTTTTAATGTTTTTTATTATAAAGTTAGCCACCAAATACTTTTTGTTTATTTAGTTGACATTTTTTATGCGAAACGCCACAAGTAATTGGCCCTAGATGGCGTTGTAAGAAATTATATTATAGAGCTGCTGTTAAAATATCGATAGTACGTGAAACTACGAAATAAATAATCTTTAATATTATATTATTATATTATTTAAATATATGCTGGTTTCTTACGTACACAGTACATAGTGCATAGTTCTGAAGTCGGAGCTCATATACTTGTAAGACATAGATTCGTCGTTGTAATCTAACAGGTTTGAGCGCCGACTTCGGGACTATGCACTATGTACTGTGTATGTAAGAAATAAACATATATTTAAATTATTTTATTGCTTTTTGGTGACATTGAAGTCGGTTCCTATTTTTTGTTAAGAAGTTTTATTCTAAGTAACATAATCGCTTTATTAAATAATCGATTATTTTATCACATCCCTAACTATATCTCCTTTACTACTCTTCAAAGCAGAAAACAATAACGTTGCTTTTATAGTGTAAAAATAACTTAGAAATACTACTACTCCGTTTAAATACATATATCTTTGACACCGTTAATAAATTCACTTTTGATAAATTTATTGCATAACTTTTGAGCGTTCTTATAAATCTTATCAAAATATACTTTTACGTTACGAGTCTTGGAGTCGAGTAACAAAAAGTATTTTAAATTATTCTTCAAAGATGAAAGATAAGCCGGGCTGTATCTAGAAAGTCGATGCGTACTATCACGAGGATCTAGCTGGATGGCCCTTGTACTAGTTTTTCAGTCTTTGATGCATATTATATAATAATGCTTACTTTCAGGTTATAGCGAACTCTACTGAGTATTGGAATTCAAAATATAAGCCTTTAATTCCTTAAATTAAATACGCCTTATAGAGATAAATTATATAACTTATGTTTGGAATTTTCGGTTTTGTTGTAGAGATTATTTATAATGGGTGTACTAGATTATTTAAAATAGCCATCTATATGTTTCTAGTATACTTATATATTTACTTGAATAAGCAGGTGATAGAACCAGTGTAGTTCGATCTGGGAGGTACCACCGCCGCTCCTATATCTAGTGTGAAGCAGTTATTGAGTTTCGTTGGAAGGGTATGGTTGCCGGCTCATTTATACATAAGAAGCGACCATCCTAGTCCTCGGGAGTAGCAACGCATCTGTGATCGATTTCAGATAGATCCCCTGTTCAATATGAAGCTGCTTGTCGGTGCCAGTGCCGCCCATAGACATCCGGGCGGCACTGGCCATTTGCCATCAGGTGTGGACTGCATGCTCATTTGCTATTTCGATAGGATAAAAAAGTTGAATCGCAGTGAATTAATTCTTAATGATAAACTTCTAACACGCTATTCAAATAAACTCCAATTGTCTATAAATAATATGAAATTTTATAAAAGCCATACTTACACTTATTATTTTAGTTACCTTATTACATTAAATACTTTATTAAATAAATAATGTATAAAAGAAATAACTGTTTCAACAGCTAAGTGCGTTTTAGTTTATTACATTGTAGCTCTCTGCATTCAATTTTAATTCGCTAATAGTTTAAAACAAGGCGCAGAAGTTGCCGGAACTGTAAAATTGTTATGAAAAATTGTTAATTTTCCAGCAAAACGACTTTCGCTTTGACGATTTAATTAATTTGAAACTCTTGAACTGCTTGTGGTGGAAGTATTAATTTTCGTAATGAAAACAATTGCGTAGTTAAAATAATTGATTGGGTATGGTGGTTAGACTGATGTCCATTCACACGTACCACACCGTAACTGTATGGGTGGGAGTAAATTTGTATACAAAATGCGTAGTCCTACACTACTAACACAGACTAAATTTTGCCGGCCACTAGCATAAAGTTATCGCAAAGACACTTTTTTATATTCAATTGTAATTGTTTATCTATACTGTGTTTATGATTTTCTGTGGATATTAACTCTTGATAAATAGGGCCGTGATTTGATCCGGTATTAGTCCTCGGTATATGTAATTTTGCGATCTTATATATCACGGAACGTACAAGATATTCTGATATGAACCAAGTTTCACAGGGAAGCGGTTTTGCAATTACTACACATTCAAGAAACTTATGAGAGTAATTATACTTTCTTTGTCATTTTATCACTAAGGTGCGGTTGTGCACCAGGCGTTCCAACTTAGTCGTAAAGGATAGCAATGCGGTTGCGGTAGTAGACACCGATCAACAGACAGAGGGCTTACCCGTTTGTTGCTTCTATTAGAAACTAGCTCAACTACCCGTGATTCGCTACGCATACTTTTTTTATACATTGGGTTACATAATCGAAATTTTCAGACGGTTCCCTTTATTTTCTCTTATTAAATATAGCCTATGTTCATCAGAGATAATGTAGAATTCCAATGGAAAAGAATTTTTCAAATTGGTCCAGTAGTTTCGGAGCCTATTCAATACAAACAAATAAACAATCAAATCTTTCCTCTTAATAGTATTAGTGTAGATAAGACGTGTGAATAAGCACTTACCGCTCCGCTGTACACATCGGAGGCGTAAAGTAGGTCAAACGGAAGCGCGGCCAAGAGGTCCACCACGAACCAAGTCCGGATGTAATTAAGGGCTATAGCCTTAAAGTCCGATACCACCTCTCCTTTCTTGCTTACAAATGTTGTTCGGAAATTAAGTACGATATCTGAAACACAGAGATTTATTAGTAATCTTTTTTATAAGAACATCAGATTAATATTTCATTATGTTCTATGATGTAGCGACCTATCTTTGGTAATAGAAGGCGTTTACACACGTAAATCATTCGTTCATCAAATCAAATCGTAATGTATTTTGTTCATTAAGAATCGATCAAAGGAACTCTATCTTTACCGGATTTAGATTAAGGAACTCTATCTATCTTTTTCATGAAAAAGCTATACGTTTTTCACGGTTAATATAGGTTTGTCATGCACAAATTACAGTAAAAACTAAAAGTAATAGAGCATGTAGAGCATGCATTTGTTCCAAATTTTGTTTCAAATTCATTGTATGTGTCTATGTGTATAATAATTTATTTTATTATACGCTTTTTCACAGCGTTTTTCTATCAATCTGTTCACTCATTCCATAAAATTAGAATTCTTTCATCAATTTATTCAGTCACACTAAAGCAGTTTGAAGGCAAGTCTTTCAAAGCAGCACGATACTATGTATAATCAAAACAGCCTGTACCAATAATGAAGAGAGCTTCCACCACAACGTCGCTGGTCACACTAATCCTCGGATGCCCCTCATCAACAAAACTGGCGTTGTACGGAACCACAACGGCCACATAAAACGTAGCAATTAGAATAAGCCAGTCCCAGAATGTTTTAAAAACGCCATAATGCGAGATAATAAATCTTGACTTTTTTATTGCTGACGTTTTGTATTCCGGCAACGGAGGGTCTGATGAGTGGAGGAGGTTCTAAAATGACAAATGAATTATTATTGTTCGTACTTAAACTAATTACTGGACATTTACACTTACTTCAACTTTTTAACAGCTGTGTTATATACTGTGTTCTAGTTTAAACAATGTGATAAGGGAAATATACTTATCTGAGGCGTTTGAGTTTAGTCCTTAGGGATAGCAACGTTCTATCTGCGTATTTTTAGTCTACCTTAGTTAGGACTGACTTGGTTACCGGCCACTGCCATGGTGGTTATCTATCAGATGGACTGCATGCTTGTTTTGCTATTTCATATTATGATAAGATAAATTTTAATTTAATTTTAAATTCTGTAAATGTATTAAGTGCTCATATATTAGGAGTTGTTATTTATTGAAATAGGAGACGGGCGAGCAGACTGCCTGATATTAAACGTGGTGTCCGACCCATA
This sequence comes from Cecropterus toxeus, assembly GCA_018249875.1. Taxonomy (NCBI): domain Eukaryota; kingdom Metazoa; phylum Arthropoda; class Insecta; order Lepidoptera; family Hesperiidae; genus Cecropterus; species Cecropterus toxeus. Next base: position 14,558 of record DWNE01000761.1, on the reverse strand, counting down.
GAATATAGTCGTATAATGACACCCATTGGGTAATAGTCATACCCGTAAATCACAGGTGCATTATAACTTCTTCATACTAAGTTGTACGATCTCATGTAAGTACATCTGTCTTACCCTTTAAATAAGAGCATGCTTTGATATTATAATTCTAAGCAGCTGTGTTTCCGCCGACGAAGCATAAACAGTACTGGTACCTTTAACATAGATTTTTAAAATAAGTAAAAGTAGCAAATAAGAATCTAGTACACCTGAAGGTAAGTGGCAATTACCGCCCATGGATCTTTGTAACTAGTCCAAGATAGACAAACAATACTGTCTCAGATGCATTGCTGACCCTAAGGACTAAGTAAGATCGCCTTATCTAATACACTTCAAACTGCTACTGCTGTTTTTTGGCAGAAATAGTTGTGACGATCGTGCCATTAAAGTCGATCTGTAAATGGTTCTACCACATGTAAAGTGTTAATATTGTTAGATTCTCATCTTAAATTATGTTATTATAATAAATTACCTTACTAACATTGTTGAGTTTAAGTTTTGTCTTCATTTTATCTGGTTTATAGTGTCCTGAAAGCTGGTAAAGTACTGCCCTGGAGCGCCGCCTGCCCATGTTGGCGGGCGAGGGCGCTTCGGGATCCAGATTGCCATTCGGGTCTGGAAGGAGGCAACTAGATTCAGCTCGGAACCGCGCGCCCAAGAGTGCCGCTGCGGGTACAAATGGGGATAACGCTAGAGTGACCACGCCAGCCGATGGCCGCACCGCGGCTCCTGCATGCACAAATCGCTCTCTTACTGCTCGATAGTTAAGCTAAAGGAACTCACTACGGAATCAAAAGTTTACTGTCTGCCAAGTATTCGAATAGCAACTTTTCATGGAACAAATGAACTTGATGAGAATGTTGGTGTTATGAATAATCTACTTTAATCGTATGAAAATCGTTACAATCATTTTTAACAGGTAACGTAAATTGCTTTTTTCACTTTTAACTTTGTCAATTGCTATTCGAAATGAGCAGAGAAATAATTATTAAAAGAATAAACAAATAAATAACATAAAAGCAACATTAATAGTAAAAAACACCCTTAACATTTATGGCAATACTTGCTTTTACAAAGTAAAATGTGGTCTGCGAAGCGAACATTTAAGCGCAAGTAGGTAAATCCTACATAATTAAAATGGCCGCATTTAATTTGAAATAACGTATACCTTTTATTAATAAATTGATACAAAATAAACATTCTACGAAATTACAATAAAATTGTGTTTTTTAAAGTGATAAGATTATTAAATGCAATATAAAAGTGGAAATTTTAACAATAAAATCCACAAAATTACATAAATTGTACAAGGTATAAATGAGTCATGCAAGAATATAACCAAATTTAAATATAAAAGTATATTATAAATATGTAATACATTTAATATTAACACTAGTGGGGTGTAGTAGAGATACATGAAAAAAATTGTTTTCGAAAATATACATGCAATACATAAAATGTTTATAGATATCCTGCTATGAAATAATATTTATTAAGAAAACATGAATTAACAGAAACACATTTTTATATACGGGAAAAGAAAAAGTTCGTTTTTACGTATACTCACTTATAGTTACTTACGATTTCGCGAAAAATTTAAGAAAAAGAATAAGAGATAGATAATAAGATAGATTTTGTGAAAAGCCTGTGAATTCCTCGTAATATTCATTTATGCTTTGAACGTACAGTATATGTTTAGTCGAAATTAAATATACTCGTAAATATTATCTCGGTAATATTTCTATAACAAATTTTATAAGGTTAACCTGTGTACGAGAGGATGAACATAAGCTAGTGTGTAAGAGAAGACTAAAGAAACTACGCTATCTTAAATAGAGAGAGTAGAGCAAAGAAATGTTAACAATTAATCCCGCACGAAACTACTTTCTATCTCTAAATACTCGGTGCTTGTCTACATAAAGTCAAATTTGATCAACGCTACATAGTACTACCTAGTATGCAAACAATCTGATGGAACTTTACCGTGCGGTCTTGCTCGGAACTCGCTATGGCCAACGGGGAGCTATGGGAACTGAATCTAACGCAATCATTTAATTGAACCGATGTCTAGAACTAAACGTGCTTAGTACACGTTATTACAAATTCATATAATAAAATGTCTTAGTACACTTAATTATTTGATCATCTTGTGAAAAGGCTAACGAATTAATGCTTTTGTTTGCAATTTTCTCAATAATTTCGAGTGTCTTCACGAGGCACTTACCGCTGTCGAAATCCTCGTTAGTAGTCATCGCGGCCATCTTAGTGTTTGTGATGTCCTTGAAGGATGCGAGGAACAAAACCACTTCACGTTTCTCATTTTTAATTGGAACAATATCGAGCAGGCACCAGAATGGAGTCCCTGAAAGTTACGTGATCATAATGGAAATGGAAAAAATAAATTGTATTCGGTATTGATAGAATTATTTATGATTCCGTATTGCAATGATGACAGCCTTACCTAACCTTTGAAGTTTATAGAGAAATTTAGCTTTTATGTCGAAATATAAAGAGTGATACCTACTGTTTATCCGTTGAGTCCTAAAACTGAAGTTCTTTTGAATAGACATACCTACGTTCCTAAAAGCAGTAAATGCCTGGTGACAACAAACAGCTGTGTGCTTGTAAAAGTTTAATTTTGTCGAATGGAATCGTAAACTCCTTATTGGTTCTGTTTACGATTGTGGCTTGAACGACGCACTTCAGAGCTATTAATGCAAAGTTTCCATGCCTTAGCCTGTTTTCAATAAACAAAACACGTGGTACATGTCCATTTTTGTATCTTTACCTATTTTTTTCTTTTGTCTGTAATTTTAAAATAAGTACCTACCATGTTTAAGGCGACATTTATTAAAACTAATTCCAAAACATAGAAATGTTATGTAATATTTTTGTTTATTTGTACTCTCATAATACGGTTTTTACTACTCTGTAGGAGTAAAGTTTTACATTGCATTCAATGTATTAATTCATAATATTAACCTTCCAGAAAGTGACATTGACTATTTCTTATCTTCAAAATATCTAGGATCAATGTATGAAAACTTTACTTGGGATTGAGCTCGAGTGAAATAGCGACGGGTAAGTTATAACTTTTAATAAAAAGGGATGAAATATTCAGTCATAAGAAAACAAGAGTTATCGATGGAAAACAGCAATATAGCAAAGCTATTTGCAAGCAGAAATACATTCCGCGAACGGACATTGAAGATTGATTTTGTTTACAGTTGTATAAGATTGATTCTTTGTTTTGCTTGTTATTGGCGTTTCGAATAGTAAAATTTAAAAGTTTGTTATTGAATTTTAGCATAAATTGTTACTCGGGTTACGAAAGTAATGGCGTAGTAAAAGTAAGCATTGAGCATTATTTTTGGGAAATTTTACATTTATTTTTGCTTGCAAAACCCAGCCGCAGCAGCTAGATTATTTTCAGTAGAAAAAAATATACCTACTAATAAGGTAACTATTATTTTTCATTTTTTCTTCATCTTCATTCGTAATAATTCATCTTGGTTCCATAATATTTTTCATCGGTACAATGTGGTTAGTTAGCTAATTAGCTAGACTTATTGCGGTACAAAATGTTATTCCTAATATATTGTGATTTCTTTCATATTACTATTGTCTGATGATATCTAATTTGATATCTACATCCATAAACATATGCATATAAATCTACAAACTTGTATAAGAAAAGTGTAGACCCAAATAAATAGCCGAAACGGCTTTTAACGAAACTTTCTACATTTCTTCCTTATATAACGCAGCTAAGTAATCGTTATGAAAGGGTTTTTAAATTCCACGCCGAAGGGGGTAAAGTAGGGGTTGATATTTCAACGTTTGAATAGATCCTTCAGTTAGAGTAAGGAACGCTGAATTTTATTTAAAGGTTTTGGATTGAAATAAAATGTAATGTGGTAAATTGTTTTTGGAAATTCCATATCGAATGCAGTGAAATAGGAGCTCAAACGCTATTGTACAGCATTATGTAATCTACGAGTATAAAGTCGCCATCAAAAGTAGTATATTTTGTTCTTCTTTATATTAGGTTCAAAAACACAGTAAGCTTAATTTATATTGCATTTCAGCTCTGTGTTGGTTTAATTTCGTTGAGAGTTTAGCGAGATAACCCTAGTTCCCGAGTAGTTCGTATCTACTTGTTTACCGCGATCAAACATTTGTCCGGTGGTGATTGCAAACAAACTTGATAGTCAACATATGCAGAGATGCGATAATTCTTTAATCAGACTAACCATTAATGCATTGGGTACTTATTGCCTACTCCGAACGGTGTACTATTTGTCTATAAAACATTTATTGTAAAAGCTTAGTCGGTCATTTGTTTGCATGGTAAACGAAGCGCGGTATGAGTTTCAAGAGATGGCAGCACCATCGCGATGACGTTACTCGACACTCAGATAACTTAGAGCTACAACAAAACCTAGTAGGAGCGTTGCGCGTAAACGGCGCTCACTTTCCATTCTACCGTCGTGGAGAGCGGTACCTCCACTCTAGGAACTGTTATTCGATTCGTTTGTTCGCTGTAGTTTATATTGTGCTAAATTGTTAACGTAGTAGAAGTGGTTATAGATTATTTTCTGTATCTCTTTGCTCGAATACTCACCTAAACGCCCACGTGATGCCTGAAGAGGGAACTAATTATATATATATAATTAATATATAATATAATTTTTGATGTTTAGAATTTCGTGCGGCATTCGCCATTTGTTTAGTTTCATATTTGGTTCAAAAATAAATTTAAAACAAAACGCATAAAAAATCGAATTGAAGGTGGTAGAACCCTTGGTGACTCGATTCCGGGAACACCACCACTACACTTATTGCTGCCTAACAACAGTATTGTTAAGCGCTGCTGTTTTGGTCTGAAGGGCGTGGTTAGGGAGATGTACCTATCACAGGCACTCCAATAGAGTCCTCAGGAGTACCAACGCATCTGCGGCCAACCTTAGTTAAGATTGATTCTATGTAGGATCGATTATAAATGTCTAAGAGTAGCAGTAACCACTTACCATCAGATCGAGTGCATGCTCATTTGCTACCTTTATTATAAAAAAAAACTATAAACATACAAAAAAAAAGCTTTTATTTACCAAATTTCTCTGGTACAAGTACACCACGACAAGTACTTTGGTTGTACCTACATAAGTATAACTGGTCGAATCTTTGATAATGTTCAATCTCACAGATATTATCATAATAATACTTGTAGTTTCGATTGTATTCAAGTTTGTATTAATTTAAGTTCAGAACATGATGCCAAGTATAAATTACTAGTTAATTCACTCCGTATCTCGAATAATTATTGTTCCGAGGCTATCGGCTATCTTATAACATGTTGCGAGCTTGGTTGAAGTTTGGCTTGTGTTGGGTTACAATATGTATTATCAATACATACAACTGATATACTACATATGTATAGTTTTCATAGTAGTCCTTGAGTATTCTTGAAGTTTTTACCAGACTGCCTAGTCGGAGTGAAATCTTTTCGTACATAACTCTCGAACATACTCTGAATGAATGAATATTCTCTTAAAATTATATATGATGTTTGTAAGTAAGTATATGTATGTCCATTTCTTTGGCACGCGCTACATCCCAAATGGCTTGACGGAACGTGACATATGCCCTGTCGTTAGAATCGTTCCACTTTGCAGTGACATAGGCTATATAATTTTTAATAGGGAAACAAGGGAGGGGAGGGACATGTACATTATCGTGTACATATACATTATCCTACAATTTTGACGAAAACTCAAGAAAAGTGTTAAATAATATAAATTATTCTAAATACGGAAAAAAAACGTTTTGAAGTAATCGTTTTTTTTTTATATTGGTACCAATGTTGCTTGTTTGTATTTTACCGAAGCAGCAAACCAGCTTGCAGCTCACTTGATGGGCAGTGATGGTGATGATATCAGTTATTAACTCTATATAGAATAGTCAGCCGGGTATCAACACCTTTCTACCAAAACGCTAGAATTGCTTTACACGATGATTTAATGATACGTGTTACTGTTGTACCCTGGTCGAACTATTTTATTTTATTTTTCTTTATTTTATTTATTACATGCCAACAGCGTTAGGAACCTACACACTGTACACACACAATGCACATTTTTAAATAATTACAAATTCTGGTGCAGGTATTCTTCAGGTATTAGGGATGTAACGAATATTCGCATTCGCATTCGCGAATATTCGCATATTTTTGGAAATTCGCATTCGCATTCGCATTCGCGAATGTCCAAAAATTGACATTCGTTACATCTCTACTAGGTATAATACTTAGGTACTAATGCAATTAGATAATACAGTAAACTAATTAACAATTATCATCAAACTGTAAGAATTTTGGATTTATTGACTTGAATGAGTCAAACATTACGTCAATATTAAATGTTAACTATTATTAGACATTTATATATATTTTCGAGTGATATTGTCATATTAGTTTTTTTTATGATACATAAGGGATATTGCATAGTAATTATTTCTGTTTCATGCCAACTTAGGATAGCTTTCCCTTATTTTTCTGAGGATTTATTCATCCCCTGTGATCACCAACACGCAAAATCAAACGTGTCTATATTTTTGAAGTTTAACAGCTGCTGTTCGACGATGTATTATGGGTTAATATTGTGATGGATGAATGTCCTAATTGGTGCCTACATAATGTCGTTAGGCGTTTTAAATATTCATCACTTTAAGTATAGCTACGCTACAAACAAACGAGGCTGCGGGCAAAAAGTTAGCTAATAATATGAGTGGATAATTTGATTTTCACAAGGGTGCTTACGGGATGGGGGAAATGAAACAAATTATTTAATTATATACGTATAAGAGGATGTAGCCCCAATGGGTCAGCGTACGCTACGATTCATATGAGAAATGAACCAAAGGGATTCCGAAAAGTGGTTATCTTTGTACCCAATTTCTATCCAATTGATACGTTCTTTAGATACGCAACGGAGCGTGTGCAACCACACATTAATATAGATATGTATTCATCATTGTATATTATAGGAACTCGTAGACACATTTGTGTTTAGTACAATGTATAGACTATCTCATAAGTTATAAATACCAAATAGATGTTCTCATTGACGTGATAACATTTTATTAATCGTTGAACACCGGCTGCACGCATGAAGAAGTGTCACGTTCCGCTAGCCTGAACGTGCAAGCGAGAGCGCGGAAATAATATTTGAATGTAACGAACGAATGTAAATAAATGTTAATTTATCAAAAATATAATTTTCAATTAACTCCTTCTTTGTATTGTCATGAAAATAATGATAATCATTCAATTCAATTTATAAAAGTATGCAATTTTTCATCATGTTTCTTTATGAGGTTATCACATAAAACAATCGTCCGTAAACTGACTTTACAGACAACCAATTTTCTTGTTTACATTACAAAAAAATATATATTTACAAAATCATACCATTTTTCTTGTAGAATATAAGTTCCAGTTTTAGCTCGTGTTTGGATTCCAGAGCGATGTCGATCTCATGTCGGTGTTCCTCCCTGGTATCGGGCCCGTGCAGGAACTTGCACGCGCATCCCTTCTGCATGATGTGCGCACGGGCCCACCCCGTCAGCTCGCAGAACCCATCTGAGCAGTACACGATTGGGTAGGCCGGCACTTGCGCGTTCCCCAGCACAAAGTTGCTGTCTGTTGGAGAATAAAATACCATGTAGCATAAATTTATGTGCAAACTATTTACATTTGGGATAGACTTGCACGACACATATACGGAATTTTACGGAAAAAAGTAGTATTGTTCTTTACGTACAACAAAACTAAAAGCTCGATACAAAGATGGTGTCTATTATTGTAAAAACCCTTTTTATATTTTCTTTGACTACCTGCATCTGTCTGACATGCAGTGGGTTCCGGGTTCGATCCCCGATCAGACAGACATCTGAATGAAGAGTTTCTGTTCTGGGTCTGGGTGTATTCATCGTTGTGTTTCCATGGTATCTGAGACACAGGAGAAAATCCTAGTATGGGACAATGAGTGTAGAAAGCATTTTTTTCTTTGAAAGTACGTGCTTGATTTACTAATAATTATAAATGGTTAAACGCAATCTTATCAAATAGCCTTTTTTTGTTTTCGAAGGGGAAACCTTCAAAAAGGTACCCGACGCCGTGGGAGCGACGCCAGGTTATGTGGCGCCGTCCTCAGCGCTGTGTGGAGGACCCCGGGATCTCCAATGGAACGCAACCTTTTCCGAACGAGTCCTTTTCAAATAGCCAAGGGTTATAAATAAATGCATTTACTGACCTAAGATTTTATCCTTATCTGAAGTCGAATAAACTACAATGATATTTAAAATTGAAGTTTCCAGTTGAACAGTATACAGCGCGTCTGTATAGTAAGTAGTGCTGCAAGAAGTAGTTAGTTGACTACTTCTGAAGCTCACGAAAATGCTGTTTTACTGAACGATTCACTTTGTTGCATTGTCAGTAATTATTCTCTTTTGTTCTGAAAATATTCTGAATACGAACTTCAACGTTTACGCTGCAACATATCTGCATAAAGCTTTAAGCGGAGCTAGTTTTTCGGTGTCAGTGTGCAATTACACTTTCCAACTTTTTGTAGCACCATTCGTAGAGGAAAACACAGTGAATTTTATGCAGAGCGTACGTTTACGCTGAACAGATTTTAAAATAAAACGCTGTATCTTACATGCTTCAAATCGTCAACCTATTACTGTAGTATTGCTGAGCACCGGTTTCTTTTTATGATGAGAAGAATTTAGGCCCGTACAAAGCACTGGCGAATTAATAGATTTACCGCACCATTTTTGATACCTTTTTTCAGAGAACTGTAAGTTGTGTAGATTTTCTCACGATTAATTTCATTCTCAAAGCACAATTTTATAAAGGTTTTTGTTACTCTACACTTGTTACGGTAATACTTAGGATTTAATAATCTATGTGTAAGAAAACGAACATCTATTTTTCTTGATCACGGCATCACGCGTAAACGACTGAATCGATTTCGTTTATTCTTTTTATTCGTTATTTCAGTAAAGGCTCTTATGAAAGAAAAAAATAAAAAGGTAGCGCGGAAAATAGGAAAAATTAAGTAAACCTGACAAGTTATGAGAACATAAAATTTTGTAATCTTATGGCGTTTGATAGTAAAACTTTTGAAAGCGAATTCCGAATTCACAGTTAAGGCAGGGCAACATCCGATGGGTCATTTAGAATTTTATGTTTATTACTTGGTAAGTACAGCGTAGCGTAATATATTATTATAGTGCTCGTAGTTAGACATGTAAAACAAAATGTTTTTACGTTTTACGTTTGCAGAATTTTTGTACGTGAGGAGAATTAGCTCACAAGCATAATATCCTTCAATAGATAATTGGAAAGGAATCGTGAGCATATAATATAAGAACACATAGTATCCACATCTGCAGTTCGCAGCAGTACCATTGCTCCTACTTACTAGTAGAACTAGTATAGCTCGACGGGAGAGGTACTATCATTACTTCAAATTTTAGAGCGAAGGAGTTCTTACATTTAGGTGGAATATTGTGGTTGCCGGCTGACTATGAGTTGATTATCTTAGTTCTCACGTAGGATGCTTAGATGGTACCTGTGTCATCGATATTTTACCCTTACCCGATATGAAACAATTGCCAGTTATTGTTGAATCTTTCCTTATTCTGTCTTTTAAGGTAGCCATTTCAAAAACTGTATATTTTAGTGCCCCCTCCCAATTTTTAAAAGACATTTTTTTCTATATTAGAGATGCCAATCAAAAAGGGCCTGAATAATATAATAGGTACTAGTCGATGAAGTGAAGTATAGATAGATTTTCGAAATATGTATTAGAAACCCAAAATTCGACCATCGTTCTCACACGTTGGCACAATCGTGGCAGTGTAGGTGCAGCCAAACGACATAGAGGTATGTTTTTATACATGTAATTTAGTAAAAGAACACCCAAAATGTGAGGGCGGCAAAAACAAACTTCAGAATATTGAGTTAAATTAACAGTAAATTGATTTCAACGCACACTGGCTTTGTTCATACGAAGGCTAATCTAATGTGCGTAATCAGATCATTGTAAGGGGAACTTTAAATTGCTTTCGCCTCTGCATGCTTATATGTTGTATTTTATGTTTAATCGATCCGTTCATTTTTTTATCAGAATGAGCAGCACCTAGTAGCAGCACCGAGTAGCACCTAGCGTGCAGTCCATCTGATGGTGAGTAGTTACTGCCGCCCATGGACATCTATAAGCAACTTCGTATAGAATAGGGGTTCTATCTGAAGTCGATCATAGATGCGTTGCGACTTCCAAGGACTGAGATGGTCGCCTCATATAAAAATTAACCGGCAACCACACTTTTCCAACGGAATGGAAACTAAAAATCTGATTACTCATACAAAGTTGAATATATATAGGTAGATAAAGTAGCCAGAAATGGGTATTAACCAGTTTACATCAGACTTTAGGCGGTCTCCATGCATCTTGACTCAGCTTCTAAGATTATGATAAAATATATTCGTTTTGATTCTAAGATTATGATAAATTATATTCGTTTATAATAAGTGCTAACGACACAAAAAAATACAAAGTATGGAGTTTAGAGCACCATAGATCCATAGACAATGCAATTACGAAAATATCTTAGTTCGTTCGTTACATCCTGGGTATTGGAATTAATTTTCCTTCAGAATTTATCCATCCATTAATACCTGAACGCGGTCGCCGCTACTTAACAAGGCATAATTCGATAAAGTTATGAGGCAGCTCTTTATTTTTTATTTCAGCGAGCACTCGTTAAAATCTTCTTTGATTAAACATGTGAAATAGACGCTTTTGACGGAGAGTACCTTGACGATATTGCACGGAAACAGCTCACTGGTTCAAAGCTTTGATTCGTCACATGACAGCTAATATATTTCAATAAGAATATGTAGACAGTCCCGTCTTTCGTGAAAATAAGATTTGAATGAAATGAAAACTGCGCTTAGACGTTATTTACATGTTCGCCTAATATGATAAAATCTTATGTTTGTGAATTTTTTGCGTGTTTAATCCATAGAATACTGTTTTAAAATATTGTAATTGTTTCCGAAGTTTCTAACACTACATATGTACTATCACTGACTGGCGCTGTTAATTATACTATTTCTGATTATACTGATATCGACTATTTCTCTTTTTAAAAATAACTTTATATCAATTACAGTTATGTGCGCAAGAAGATAAGTTATACGTATATATATGTAGGTCATAGTATATAATTAGCATCAAGTACTAGTAGTGCTTTTTGGTAAATACATATGACAAATATTAATATAGTATAAAAAGCTACGAAAGTCAGCCAGAAAATTAATTCCTTTATGAGACACAGCAAAATTTAAGCATTTTGCAGCAAGAGAATACAAATTCATCACTAAAAATTAAACTGAAAGCTTTTACACAGTTACCTACACTCTCAAACAAAACTGCAAGCTATATTCGTGTTAATGTGTTTCACAGAAATGTACCTACCAACAAACGATAAAGGCGTGACTTTCCAACGTTAAACGAGTGACACTGTTACTATTGGGACAAAGGAGAGAAAATGACAGGCAAGTGCTCCTGAAATCTCTGACGTCCCCATACAAGTAGCTAAAGTGATACCCTAAATAGAGGATATGCGTCATTTGTACACTTTATAGGTATTTTGATAGGAGCAGGCTATTTATATAAACGATATTGGAGCAGTGATAGCCTAATGGTTGAAACTAGGCCTCTCAATCGAGAGTTTGAGGTTCGAGTCCGAGGCACGCACCACTGATGTTTCTAAAACGATGTGCGTATTTGAAATTAATTGTCACTGCTTTACAGTGAAGGAAAACATCGTGAGGAACACCTGAGAGTTCTTAAAAAAAGGATTCTTAAAGGTGTGTGAAGCCTACCAATTCGCACTTGGCCAGCGCGTTGGACTATGGCCTGGATCTCTCTCACTCAGAGAGAAGACCCGTGCCCAGCAGTGCGACAATTATGGGTTGCCGATTAAACTAAATTTTAGGTTGGTACGTGATTAGTTTGTAGCTGTTTATTCATCAGAAATATGAATATAAACCTATAGATTTGGGTCGATCCATCTACAGGATTCCTTGATTTTCATTGCTCGACTAGCCTTAGCACTAATGAAAATCGATTCAACAAAGCTATGTGTTCTTTCTAATACATCCTACCAGCTAAGATTTGGTAGAAAATGTCAATTAATTTCCTAGCTTAGGCATTGGCCTCGTTTAAAGGTTAGCGAGGCCAAAGCTCTGTCCTGCACATGTATATACCATACACCCCTATAATGGAAGTCACAAATACATATCCAGTACCATGTAGATTTTTTTTATAAATATGAAGTAGCAAACGAGCAAGCAGCCCACCTGATGGTAAGTGGTTACTACCGCCCATGGACATTTGTAAGCAACTTCATATAGAACAGGGGTTCTATATGAAGTCTATCACAGCTACTCCCGAGGACTGTGATGGTCGCCTCATATAAAAGTGAGCAGAGATAGTTGTCATTAACGTCACCATAGAAATCATATGGATGGATGGATTAAGACCATAGAAATCTTTCGTTCAATTAAGAATTGAATGTCTATAAACATATATGATTCATTTTTTAAATATATTTATAGGCTATTACGGTTTTAGGAAAATTCTATGCAATAATTACATTTTATTTTTATTTTATTACATCTTGCAGAAGAGCTACAGTGTAACGTAAAGTTATAAATTGTTATCCACTTGGTGTGATTTGATGTAAAAAGCAGTTTGTCCGCCAATATTTTCCTATATTACCTCACCAAAGTCAGCAGAAATCTGACGTACCTTCTGTAATAATATTACACTGATTACATAAAAGGTTTTACTGTACATATAAAATGTTTTACTAAATTGTGGACCTCAATCTAGTTATATTGTTCATATAGGTATATTTCTGTAGTGATAGTTGAATATAAAGCCTGGCAGATGAGAAACATCGTGTTCGTACAATTAATATGCTTAAAAGACAGGATTGCGAGAAAAACTAAATATGTAGCATAATGAAAATAGCGAACTAACACCGCAACCCGTTTAGTTGTATTCGATACGTAATAGTTTCGAGAATGTATAACAGATGGCGCTGAAATATATAAATTGTAAATATCGCCACACTAACAATTAGGTTTAACCGCGCCTATAGATGTCACATCAAAAAACGTGACAAATTGATAACCTCTTTCCTTTGGGAAGTTGGGTAAGAACAAGACATTTGGGAAGTTAGGTAAAAACAAGAGCACAGTATAAGTAGGTACTGTTGCTATAAACCAAAAGAAGTTTACCACCAAAGATATAATACAGAAATACATCATCTGTACAAGTGTCAACTGTCTAGCTATCACGGTTCATGAGATACAGTCAGACGGACAGACGGACGGACGGACAGCGAGGTCAGTAGTGGTAATAGGGTTAGTAAGTTAATAATTGGCTTGCGTCAGAAGGATGGTAATGTTTTTACCCTTTGTATACGGAACCCCAAAATGGACATCAATCGTATATATCACGATTGACGTATAAAATAAAATAATATATTTTATAAGTACTCAAATAGGTATTCGTTTTTCGAATGTATGCCAATCAGTCAGTATAAATAAATTATATATATGTATATTTACATAAGCAGCAATGTGAACCAATATTTTAGAGATTTTCCAGGAAATAACAGTGAAAATGTTGTTTATTACTCTGTAGCATTTTTAAATATTACGTTTTAACATAAATTATAAAGTAGAAAATGTATTGCACGAACAAAGGAAGGAGCGCTTCGATAAGCGAAATAACATAAACCCTCAATCGATTTCTACATCTTTGGCTTCGTAAATCCCTGCTTCGAAGGAAAATGGGCGGTCGCTAATCCTAAGTGTTTCATAAAGTAAGCAAGGACTGGATTCGGATCCAAACAAACTCAACTACGCACCGATACAAAGGGAAATAATAAAGAAAACTTTACAATTACATTACATTGCTTAATGAAGTTCTTAAGTAAAGTCGTTTCATAGTTGATACAATTGGATTTCGTACAAAGACTATCGAGATCACTTTATCTGGGTTCCATTCAAAAGTTATGTAAGTACATTAACAAAATGGACGTGACAGACGGTATGAATAGTTTCGTTTGTGTTGAGTAAATAAACGTCTTTCTTGAGTATTTTGGTGAAATGTGTTTGTCTCTATTATATTATATGATAACATTTGTGTCGAATGTTTAGGGCAGTATAATATTAATGTAGAATTGTAGATGATGCCTTCATCTGTATATCCAGTATTAGCAGTGTATATATATATAGGAACTGTACTGAATGCTGCAGGATGATGAAATGAAATATCTTTATTTTGTATATTTAAAGTATTTTTTCTTACACTACCACCGGATCGGAAAATGACCTCAACTGAGAAGATCCGGCAAGAAACTCAGCGGATTTG
>DWNE01000760.1:0-25849 GCA_018249875.1 Cecropterus toxeus | reverse complement strand
ATATCTATTAACTGTAATTGTAACTGCCTAAGATAACATTGAATGTAATATATATTACTGAAATCTGTTTGATATTTATGTTGTCATTGTTTTTAATGTTCTCAACTGTATGGCTTTTATTTCAGTGAGAAGCAAAATCAATCAATTGTTATTAATACTATTAACTACTCAAATTGCCGTGTTGTAAGGACTCCTGCAAAGAATATAAAAATATACAACAAGGAATATAAAAAATATAATATGAAATATCGTGTTAACAATAAAAACTTTAATAAAAATGATATAAAAAGGAGGTGATCACAATTTACCAAGAATTCACTGTAGTTACAGGGTTTGAACCCAAATCTGAAAACCTAATCCAAAAACCAAGCCAAATAAGCTTAAAGTGTGGACAAACATGCCTTATAAGGAGATAATTGTAGGTTACTCCATTCTGATTCAACTATAGAAGCACCATTACATCTATTTCTACCTTTTAGCAGCGGTATTAAGCACTGTGCTTACGTAATAGCTCTGTTTTGAAGGTATCATCATATTTCTTAGGGTAGAAACTCATCGGTGGTTAACATATGGTAAGGCTAATCTTATTTGGAATTGATTATAAGTGTCCATGGTAACAGTGACCACTTACCATCAGGTGGACTACATCCTTATTTGCTACTCATAAGTGTCCTGTACATTATAGCTACATTTTATAATAAAGATTATTAAAAAATGCCTATAATTTGAAACTGAAGATAGTACTTTTGTGTGTGTGTGTCTGTGTGTGTGTGGGGGGGGGGAGAGAGGAGGATTGTAGCATGCAAATTATCAGATGCATTTTTATCACCATTGATACATGCATTTTATTAACATTTTTATCATTAGCCTAACTTTCTTAGCCTAACAATCTTACACAGCTTAAACTAAATCTCACTTTGTAAAAACTGTCATTCTTGTTGAATCTGCATGCCTATCATAATCTTATTCAGGGTTGTCAACTATCACTGTAGGGGAATTATTACTGAAAGTTAGAGGATTATTTTTTAATTCATTACAACCTTGTCAATACTTTAGCTGTCAAGAGAAAAAAGAGAAAATCAGTTTAAGAAAAGAATAGTCAAAGTATATTTTTTGTGCACATTACGACACTTAATTTTTTCTTTCATTAACAATATTTTGTTTTTCATATTCTTTTCAGAAAACCCTTTCCCTAGCATTTAATATGGTGCATAGAGTTAGTAATTTGTCGGCCATCTTGGAGCGTCCGCCGTATTGGATTTAGAAGAACACCATTAAATGTATCATGCATTTTCATGCAAATCAATCATGTACATATGCTTAAAATTTTAGTTTCGAGAGTTTACTTTCATATACATACAAAAAAAACAAGGTAAATTAAATAAATGCTTGTTAAAACTTATGTTTTAAAAGGGCAAAGAATCCTTGTTTCCTTATTACAACTTAGAATCTTTAAAATGCTGTCAATGATAGCATACATAATACTAGTTCTAATGTGTAGGAGTATCAAGTTCTTGTGGTTACTACCATGTAGGGGAAAAGTTCGTAAACCTTGTTAAAGCTGCTATTACATAAGCTTTTAGTTTCAGTTGATACAATTAAATTGATATTCATTGAAATATTATTTTGCAGTAGCTTCTTTTGTTTATGTAGCATTTTATCTTAGAGAGTAATTGTTATTAGAATATCTCGGCTGCTCTCACTCCGATGCATGTAGTGTTATTTTCGCCATCAGAAAACAGCAATGTGCTGACTGAGAAAATTCTCAACAGCTTACTTCTATTTTGGCCGTATAATAATAGTTAAACGCTGGTGTAAATTGATTCGTAGGAGCAACTTAATCGTCTGTAACATTGGCTGCTAATCAATCGCTCTGCATGTATGTGTCCGATAAAAACAAATGTATGTGACCGATTTAATAAACCTTCGAAATTTCGCTGCAAATTGTAGCAGTTTGTCAAAATTCGCTACAATGTCAATCAACGCTTGTAGCGTCAAACGTATGTTTCGTGGCCGAGCGGGTAGAGAAATGCACTTGAATGGGCTGAGATTAATATTTGTACTTAAAGGAAGCACTGGCATCTCTGACTGACAATTAGGCCTCTAAAACAATAAACAATGAATTGATTTTCATATGTTGCATACGACGAAACGATGCCTTTAACACCTTGTCTTAATAGTATACTATTGGAGGTCATTTATCTGTTGAGAGTTTTTTTTTTCTTTTTGATAATTAGCGAGTTTAACCCCGTTAAGTTCGAGGGGTAAAATTGGGGTTCGAGGGGTGAACCACAAAAAGTATTTTCCATTTTTTGTAAGGTGATAGAACGTATATGCTCCGACCGATAGGGAGGTACCACCGCCACAACTATTCATAATCATAACGTGAAAGAGTTCTCAATTCGATTGAAGGGTGTGGTTGCCAGCTCTCTTTTAATATGTGGTAACGAACATTTTAGTCCAACATTAGAAATGTATCTGTAATTGACTTCAATTGGAAATAATGTTCCATATTACATTGCTTACAATGTCCATGGGCGGCAGTGGCCACTTACCATCGTCATGCTCGTTTGCTTGAAACATCTTAGTTATAAAAAAAACACTCTTGAATATATCAACAAATTTTAGACGAACAAATGTGTTTTCTCATATAATGTACTTTTTATCGACGCCTAGTCATTGTTACCGTTGATATTGGCGGCATAGAGGTAATATAAGTCAACTACTGAATTCACACTACCTATAAATTCTTACCTTTTGTGTTTAGTGAATGCAGTAACTATGTCAAAAATTATTGCGAACTTTTGAGTACGTAAAATAATGCTACAATGTATATATACATTATGTCTCACACAATAACTAGTAAATATATTCGACGTAACGTAAAACGATAAAAAAAAGTTTTCAAAGGTTTGTGAAATCTACCAACTATCCGCACTTGGGCAACGGGATGGACTATAGCCTAAAACTCTCTTATTCTGGGACATTACCCGTGCCCAGCATATAAGGCATATACTAACTATACACAGTCGCACAAAGTAGGTAAAATTTTCGAAACTTGTCAAACTAATTTACACGTGCTCCAACTTACGACACCGGAAGATAACAGTAAAATAAGATGGCATCGTAAAAACAATGACTCGAGAACGACGCCTAATTGAAGTGTCTATTTCCAGATTTTTACTTGTTAAATTATCGTGTAAACCGCTGAGGCCTTAGCAGGGGCGTGCTACAAAATGTTTTGTGAGTTAAAGTTGAATAAATAGCTTCATTACAATAATATTCTAACGGAAATAGTAAAAAAACACGTATCATTAAATTACATGATAATAAAATGCAGCAACGTAGATACAGTAGAATCTTATTTTTTTTGTATGTAATTTTTAAATAATTTGTGAATGGATTTCCAAATCAAGTCATTAATTAGACCAGTTAACGACTGTATACGAGAATTGGTAGTCTTAAAAAATCCTACTCAATGACTATATATTTTTTTACCCCTGAACCATGAAATTACTGATGCTTATATTTTATACCAGTTAACCATAAAGTTAATGATGCTTGTATTTTTTACCCGTGAACCATAAAAAAACTGATGCTTGTAGCACTGATCCTTATACCATTTGATACTCATCATACATCATCATTGATATAAGCATCAGCGGTGATCGGATCCCAGTATATTTCGCTATCATTTGTGGCCAAATTTTGTGTCCTCAGACCACTTAACGCTGACGCAAACGTTTCGTGGCCTTCGGGTTAACATCGAGAAATGAAATGAAAGATCTTTATTTTGTATAGGCCTACGGGGGCACTTACAAATTGTCATTTGCAGTATTTTTTCTTATACTATCACCGGATTGGAAAATGACCTCAACCGAGAAGATCTGGGAAGAAACTTAGCGGGTTTGTCTTTTTTCTTTGTAATACTTTTTTTTTTTTTTAACCTTCTTGTTTATTACATGGGCAATAAAAGGCTAGCTCCAGTATGTTGTCTACGAGTTCCCTTAACTAGCTCACATTCCTCGAATTAATTTAAGTCGTTGCTATGAAACTTGATCCGTGCTATGGTCTTAGAAGATGCTTTAGTATGGTCGTACTTGGGCTTAAGTGTCTAAGCCAGCGGTCAGCAACCTTTTCGCAACGCGGGTCACATAGAAGCTACCTGTGGTAATGGCGGGACGTATTCGGAAGCAGTCTCTGAAACTTTACGGCGAAACAAAATGCATGGCAAGATAATATTACGCCGCAAACAAAACGTCGTTCAAAAAATTTTACGGTGCAAGAAAACGGTCGCTTCGAAACTCACGACAATAAGCATGTTTCTCTTTCTAGGAAGGCACATGTGTTGCATGGACTTTTGGAAGATCCGCAGGCCGCCAGGAGAAGGTCGAGATTGCCGACCGCTGGCTCTAAGCCGTTTCCGGACCAGTAGTCGGTCGTAACACTAGAGACATATAATATTAATTGTTACTTGTAATAGAATATTCTTGAAAACATTATACAGATTTGCATAAAAACATATAAGTAACTTTTAAAGGTAAGTAAGTTGACTTTGATATTGCAGTTATATATACGTAGAAAAAGTATAACAAATCATATAAACAGAATTTGATCAGTAATTTACGAAAAACTAGTAATATCGTTAAAAACCTTGTTTTCAAAACACGACTGCTTAGAACGAAATTCTTGTTTATAATGATCGTTATTTAATTTAACGCTTATATGAGTTTTTTTTGTCAAAATAGTCATGTAAAAGTATTATATATATTTTTAGATTGGTCTATTTACTCATCATATTGACGTAATAGAAAAAAAACGCTCCCCCCCTCTTCCTTCTATTTCCACGCGCTATTTTTTTACAATATGTAACCTATGCCATTTTCCAAACTGAGACGATTCAAATTATATATAAATTATATAAATAAATATATAAATTATATATATCTTACGACACAATCCGTTAAAACGTTTGGGCTGTAGCGCGTGCCAAAAAAATGGACATACATACAAAAAAACATACATACATACGCTCGAAAAACATTACCCTCCTTCTGACGCAGACACATAGTAGATATATTAATACAATTTACAATTAGATATATTGTAGTGGAAGTCTACAGTTTTCAATCATGGATAGGTATTCGTTTCTATCTTAGTGCCAGTATGTACCACTGCAGCAGTATGTAGCAGCTTTTTTGGTTTTGGTTAATATGGCCATTGAATCAAACTTATTCGCTGTTTCTGTTACATTTAATAACACCAAAAGTAAATTGATATAATCGTTAAAAATATGTAGAAGGATGAAATCATCGTGGAGAGTCCTTTGGTTACTAATGCGAGTATTAAATGATAAAATTGTTTTTAACTAATATCAGATGATGCCTTCGATTTCAGCACATACTTCTATAGTATCATTTATTTAGTACCGCTTCGATAACTCGTCTATAATGCTTATTTTTTATATCTTTTACCTATAGTTAGAATAGCTGTAATCTTTTCTGAGGAGTGGCCAATTTGTGTAGTGCATGAAATTTTACCACTGACGGTCACCCATCCAACATCCGAACAACTCCGACGTTGCTTAACTTACATGATCGATTAAGGTATACACGAGCCGCAGGGTTGTTTCCACTTTCTATAGACTCGGGTAATGTTTTAAAGAATCGGGTAAATGTACTACTTTGGGCGGATTTTATAAATTAGGTCTAATAACCAAATAGGGTCTGCCGAAAGGCGTCAATTGTAACTTGAGTAGGGTGAAGGAAAAATTTTAGGAAAATTTAACGAAGAATTCAAGATTTTATGATTTACATTAATTTAGGGAACTTTTGTCGAATTTTTTATGGTTTAATAAATTACACGGAACAATAATGAAGCAGCTAAAAATAAATTCCTGCAAAGTACTTATGTAATATTATGCTGACTCTTAACGAGATGAGGGAAAAAACAAGATTGAAATAAATTTTAATACTACCCTGATATTTCCACTAGTAAATGATACTCCTGATATTTCCACTTTGGGTGAAATTTAATTGCCCCATTTATTATTTTACCACATTCTTCGACCTAAAATTGTTTTAAAAATATAGTCAATAAGCTGTAAGTCAATAAGCTCAAATTCGACAGGTTTTACTAATAGATAGAATTCAAAAGTCTATCCAGCTCCTAGCTCCGTCATCAGTCTCGTTAAAGAGGTCAATTCATTGGACTCGGAATACAAAATCAAAATTCGTCACATTCCAGAGATTTGTAAGTTACTCCAGACATCCTCTGGTTTCATCATGAATTCAGCTCCAGGTAGATACGACTACATACAAAATTTTACATACATACGAGGGTTGAAGTGGTTTAAAATTCACTCCCTAGATTTCATTAAATTATGTTATAAGTTAGAAGTTAATATAAAGCGTGAAATGAAAAATAAGATGTCAAAAAGCAAGCGTCAAAAATATTCACTTCAATCGTATGCTAAATAAGCAGTTTAAAGTCAGCCACGCAAGGCGACTGAGTCGGAGTTTTCTGTGACCGGTAAATACACGAATGTTTGCTGAAAGATATTAAATGACGACCAAAAAAGTTTGGACTACAGATTAACTGAGAAACTTTGTTAATAAAAAGGTTTAAATCTTTTTCTATGACAGTAATACGAGTAAGATAGGTACTAAAGTTATTTGTTAGATTATAAAGTTACATACATATTTAACACTTACTTTTTTGTAACCATACAATCGAGTATGCAGTCCACTTGGTGGTGTATGGTTACCTACTGACGCCCATTGACATCTGTAACCAACTTCATATAGAACAGGGGTTCTATCTGAAGTCGATCACAGATGCGTTGCTACTCCCAATGACTATGACGGTCGCCTCATATATAAGTGAGCAACTACACCCTTCGACCGAAACGCAAGAACTGCTTTACGCTAAAAATAGGTGTGGTTACATACTACAATTGACTGACTACATCAAATAAATGAAACAGAAATATTAATTCCAAGTGATAAATAGACGAATTAGAGGAAATAGATGATTTATATAAGGCGTAAGAGGAAATAAAAAAGTTAAACACACAGATTTTTTTCTTTTTACGCTAAATAATAATTTATGGATAGACACGTACGGCGACTGAGGAATTTCCCGTAACCGGTAAAGGCGCGGAAGTTTTCCGGAAAATATTCTTGCCGCTTTTAAATTTTAAATTACGACCGCCAAAGCTTAGACTCCAGATTAAACGAGATGACGTTCTGGATTAAATGTTAAAAATGTTCTGTTTTTTTTTTTCGTAATCAGAATAAATAATTTGGAAAGTGGAGTAAAAAATAAATCTCTTCAACACTGAACGATAGCTTCTGTTATGTCTATAAAATATAAATAACAAACGAATTTGCCTGATGATAAGTGAGCTCAACCACTCATAATTTTAGGTCTCAATGATATGTTAGACGAGAACAAAAGAAGCATATGATAAATCAAAAACTTTTTAATGTTACATATATACCAGTAAATAATTTTAATTGTAATTATTGACATATATTTTATCCTTAGCCGTCGAAGCTCAATTTTATCAAAATGATGGATTTGTAGGTATTCTAATAATATTAGACTATCCCCGTCCCTCTCCATTACCCCACAAGTGTCCTCAAGAGTCGAACCACAAATGGAACCACACCCACCTCAAATTTTAACCAAATTTTGTCATAGCAGAGCAAATAAAATTATA
Organism: Cecropterus toxeus; assembly: GCA_018249875.1. Taxonomy (NCBI): domain Eukaryota; kingdom Metazoa; phylum Arthropoda; class Insecta; order Lepidoptera; family Hesperiidae; genus Cecropterus; species Cecropterus toxeus. Next base: position 18,126 of record DWNE01000760.1, on the reverse strand, counting down.
AAGTACGAGAATCCAATAAAACCAACATCACTCGAGGTGTAAGCTTAAATTACTCGAGGGTTTTTGAACGTATAAAGTGCTACCCAAGGTAATGTAGTGTGCAAAAATTTGTTGACTACGTAAGTTAATTACGCTCAACTTTTTAATCTCTCTCAAACTAGTTCGGTCTGTAAGTTTATGACATTTTTATCTTTTCAATTCAATGATTAAAACATAATTTTAGACTGATATCATCATCAATAATATATAATATCAATGTATCAACATAAATTTTATCAATTTTATTAACATTGCTGTAATAATCGAAACTCATAATTGTTAAATAAATACTTAAGTATTAAATAGTTTGTCTTATCCCATCGTTACTAGAAGATTTATAATAGAAATGGGCAACAAATTAAACAATTACGATAATACTATTGAAATTAAAGAATAAGGAGACAACCGGAATTCGGGATTTATTCACACAGGTAGAACCCGGGGACCACTGATAACTTAAATGGAATAAATTTCAGTCTTTCACGCCGACAGATCTCGATTCAAATTCCGGAAACGTAACTCTGATTTCGCAAATTATGTGTGTAGACATTACAAATTAATTATTACTTGCTTATTTATGATAATCATCTAAAAAATATTCAGGCCTGTGAGGTTCTGAAGGGGTTTTTCTCTCTAATAGAAAATCGCTACCCAACAATGAGACAATAATTGCCCTTCGATTATTACAAACCACTTACCTACACCTTGGTATAAGGCTGAACTACTTTCAAGTTACTTCTCTATCGGCCACTCAACAAGAATAATAACGAAATGCACGAGATACAATTTCTTTACACAATGTGGGAAAATCACGAACATTTCAAATAATTAAAAACGTGATAACTCACGGCGCAGTATAAAGAATAAATCATGCATAACGTAATGATACACTGCCGTGCTTCAGAATAAAACGAGGGAGAGAAAAAATTAATCGAGTATGCAACATTTTAATATCACAAGTCTTTCTTCCCCTTCTTTTAATGAAGCACAGATGGTTGAACACGATGTGTTATGTTAATAACATGTTTTGTATTATATATTATGTTATATTAAAATATATAGACAAGCCGCGTGGCCGTCACCATATCGGTCTGACACGCAGTGGGTCCCTGGTTCAATCCTCGGCCAGATAGAAATGTGAATGTTGAGTTTAGATTTCTGTTTTGGGTCTGGATGTTGGTGTATTCGTCTTTGTATATCCATGGCGCCTACGACACAGGAGAAAATCCTACTGTGGGGCTATTAGTGTAGAAAGCGTTTATGTCATGTTTACGTTTGTATATACATATATTTACATACATAGAGTAGATTGCAAAACGGAAAAAATATTATGTAAACTTTCAATAGCGAAAATTTCAACAACAAGAAGTAAACATGAAAATTTGAGTACAATCAGTAAGAAATAAAGAAGTAGAAATCAGCTTCGGTTGACTGTGGCAACAATACCTTCTAGTCAAACATCCATTTCTGTTTTGTAACGAAAGCGTTTAGAACAACTTTGTATTGATTTGTTAGATGAGGTAAACTAAAATAAATTATAAGTAACAAAATATAATAATAAATATAGATTTATACCATTATTTTAATACGGCACTGGATTTTGTAAATAAAGCGACAGTTTTAAATTTCCGTGCGAATAAAAATTCGGTAGCTAATGTTATTAAAACTTTTTTCAGTCGCAAATATGTTTCATTTTCAGGATTTTCGACGTCGAAACTTATACTGAAAGTTTCACAGGGGATTGAATTTCCAATTCTAAATAAAAGTTTCTTGTTTGCTCCAAGTTGCTATGGAACTCCGTAGGTACATCCGGGACCACTGCATCAAACGGACTATTCAGAATACCTAAAAATAACTATGCTGTGCAGAAAAATCTAGGGAATACAGTTGTATAAGTTTCTTTCGTGTGTGTAACTGAAAATATCTTTTACGTAATTTTTCTTTATTAAATTAAAGTAATACTTTAGTAAAAGCAGTGATAGCCTGATAGTTGAAACTCGGCCTTTCAATCGAGGTTCAAATCCCAGGCACGCACCACTGATTTTTCTAAAAATATGTGCGTATTAGAATTTACTTATCACTGATTTACGGTGAAATAAAACATCGTGAGGAAACGTGCACATCTGAGGTACCTCTAAAAAAAGAGTTCTCAAAGATGTGTGAAGTCTATCAATTCGCACTTGGCCAGGGCGGTGGACTATGTCCTAAAACTCTCTCATTGTGAGAGAAGACCCGTGCCCAGCAGTGGGACAATAATGGGTTGAGGATGATGATTATGAATACTTTAATCTGCATAACAAGCATGTAGTCTATTTGATAGTAGGTAGTCACTGCTGCCCAAGGCTATTCGCAAGTGACTAGAAGAGCAGCATATAGAATTGGGATTCTGCTTTAAGTCATTAACAGGTTGCTTCTTCTGAGAACTAAGATGAACGCCTCATATGAAAGTGGACCGGCCAAATATTTTCAACGAAACACAAGAATTGCTTCGTGCTAATAAAGGTATCCGTGCTAATAAAGGTGGGGGAGGCCCCCCATCTAACCATTCGTTCTACCCGGAACATTTAAAATGAATTTTTTGTTCATAATGATATACATATACTTAATTTAACGCTTATATGCGTTTTTATCGAAATTGTCAAGTAAAAGTATTATAATATTATTATATTGCTAGATTGGTCTTTTAACTAGCTTTCATTTGATATCCATATTGTCATTTTTTAAAATTATAGAGCCTATGACACTTTCTAAACTAAGACGATTCTAATGATAAGACATACTTTACAATCCGTCAAGCCGTTTTCGCTGTAGCGTGCCAAAGAAAGGCACATATATACTAACAAACATACATACGCTTGAAACACATTACCCTCCTTCTGACGCGCTCGGGAAAAAGCAGATTAATGGGACTGCATGTAGATTTAGGCATATGCGTCATTAATACTAATGCCTTGCTTTGTTCAAAACCAGAAGTAATAAAACCTTAAATATGCACGAAGCATCCAATCCATTTCCCTCGTGCCACTTAAAGGGGAGTTACTAAGCAATTTTATTGTGCATTCCAGATCGCTGGCGGTAACTCCGACTGCACTTACGGTTGTTATCTTGTCAGGCGATCAAAGGAGCAATGTATTCAAAGTTTCAAATCGAGTTACTGCAATAACAAGGAACGGAAAACGATAGTTCTGGGAAATGGCAACAAAATTACAGCGTAAAATGAAATTGCCGAGTGTTTTGTTGTGGTTATAGTCTAGGCAAATTAGTCAAATAAGGGCACGAATCTCGAAATAAGAGATAGTCGGTTATAAACTTTCGAAAAACCTTTATTTTGAGACAAGTTTTAGATGGTCAAAAATAAAGGTTTTCGAAAGTTTTTACCCGACTCTCTACTCTCCTATCTCTTATACCGAGGTAAAACCCCCTATTTGCCTATTTTGTATAACTGTAAAGCTTTAAAATGAAGTTTAATTCATAAATAGACGAAAAGTGGTAAACTAGTATTATGAATATATTAACTATCTCTTGGGTTATAGTTTCGATAACTAGGTATCTGACTTTGTAAGATATCATAAGTAACCTGCTCTTACTATATATATATTTTTTAAAATGGCGCCTGGAAATAGGGTTAAAAGAGGGGGCTGGAGCGTCTCGTTATTATCACAACAATATGAGTATCAAAGGAAAACTAGTAATAAGGCTATTCTAAATATTTATTTTAATACTTCTACTTGACTATTTTGATGAAAACTTATACAAAAAGTTAAATAGAATATATAGATGTAGCGGCGCGATACCTTCAGTAATACAGTAATATGAGCTCGCGCTTCACATGAAATGCTGAGCACGCAAGACGACGAAAGCGAATAACAAAGGAGTACGTCAATCAGAGGACGCAGCCTCGAACACACTATCAGAGTTTGATAGAATCTGAGCATAAATAGAAATGGTTCGAAGTTAACATCGACCGCGGTCCCAGACAGTGGCAAATTTATTTTAAATTTGATTAATCTTTTCATAAGTATCAAACTGCCCACATTGAAGTTACTTGAAACTTAGAAGATAAATTGAAGGTTCGCCGATCGAGTGGGTGGCAAGTGTTTGGCGGATGTCCAACAAACAACTTGAAACTGAATGAATTTCCTACATGTACCTTTCATACTGTAAGCGGTTAAACGATCAAGCGATTTCTAAATTGCAGCTCAATTTTAAAAAAGTTATCTTTATCGTTTTGTTTTGTAGAGCAAACTAAAAGAAACTGTAAAAACGAAAACCTATTATTAATTCGTCGATGTCCGACTGGCCGTCTGTCCGTCTATCCGTCTGTCTGTCACCAGGCTGTAACTCAGAGACCGTGATAGCTAGACAGTTGATATTCTCACAAATGATGTATTTCTATTGCTTCTATAATAACTAATACTAAAAAAATAAACAAAATAAATATTTAAGAGGGGACTTCCATACAAAAAACGTGATTTTTTGTCTTTTTTACATAGTGATACGGATCCTTAAGTGCGCGAGGCTGACTCGCACTTGGCCGATTTTGTTTTTCATAAATTCGTAAATTTTTATTCAATCAATGTATGTTAATAAGCTGTAATATATTTCCATGTAACATAACTGCAATTACAGATAGTATTGTTATGTCCGACGTCTCTGTGTAACTATTATTGAATTACTCAATTAATTAATAGGTAGGTACTCGTTTCGAATAGCATTACAATAAGTAAGTAGGCTTGATTATTATTAATAATAATAAACAATAGTCAATTGCGTTAATTAGCCAATAATAGAAACAGAGTTCAACTGTTCGATTTTAATTAATTTGTAGGTACTTACATTATAATGCAGATTCATACATTATTATGCGACAACTGCTGAATTACCTGGTTCAAATAGTTTTCAAAACCTCCTTGAAATAAAAATAAAATAAATTTACACCAATATTTGTCTATTATACATTCATTTACAGATGTTTTTTTCCAGGTGGTAGAACCAATGTAGTTCGATCGGGGAAATACCACGCCACACCTATTTTTAGCGTCAAGCAGTTCGTGCATTTCGGTGAAAGGGTGTGGTTGCCAGCTCACTTGTAGGCGACCATCTTAATCCTTGGGAGTAGTAACGCATCTATGATCGACTTCAGATAGAACCCCTGTTCTATATGAAGCTGCTCACATATGTCCATGGGTGGCAGTAACCACTTACCATTACCATTTGTTACTTCATTCTTATAAAAAAAATATATATATGTTAAAGCTTACCATGCTGTGAAGACTACAGAAAGATGTGAGACCAATCCTTTCGCCGTGAAGTTGTTTATTTGGTAAATCCGAAAGTACCTATCTAAAATGTATGTTTAGCAATTAGCTGACAGCTTGAAGCTGTTTTCTCTTAAATAAATGCACATTTAAACATTCAAACTAATCATGAGTAGTAGAAAGAGTATGAAAGAAAAATTGGATGCATGATCTCCTTTAGTATCATGATCCATCCATCCATCCATCAGCCTTTCGAAGTCTACTGCTGGACAAAAGCCTCGCCCTAAACGGCGCCACTCCAACCGGTCATGTGCCTTCTAAAGCCCACGGATTTACGCTGCCTTCTTTAGGTTATAATAATTTATCTTAAATCCTACACAAATTGAAAGGAGAGTATAACTTTTTTTATTGACGCGGGGAATCTTTAATTGGTATCAGCCTGCTTGGGTATGACGCTGAGCTATATAGAACTTTTACTCATAGAAACAAACCTGATGGCCATCTTCCAAGCTGCGTGAAGCATTCACGTGCGTCCAAACAAAGGTAACCGGAGTCCTCTGAGCACGTTGTGTCGCCAAACTCTGCCCCGGTAATCGTTTACATCATCACACAATCAGCCGGTGTTGAAAATGATACGCATCACACATACCGTCATCCTTTGTAGAGCCGCTTCCTAGCCCATTTCAGTAATCTCTTCCCGCTTGCAACACCGGAGGTACTTTTTAATAGCCTCTTTCAACAAGCAGGGGAAACCGTATATATATATTGGTCCCGAGACTACAAAACGATAATGTACGGAAAATTCTTACATTTAAATTGGTAGAAGTGATTTTGATATTCAGTCAAGGCACATACCTACTCGCTGTGTTTTGTACTGTTGTACATGTGTATAGTCTACTTGTCCCTGTAATACGGGACCCAGAATAGGTATGGTGAGCGCAAATGATCACTACAGAAAAGTCCGAAAGGGGCATCGCGATTGGAAATCCCGGTGACACATAGCGCTGCGGGCGGCCACCATTTAGTACGGTGGAAATCCCATATAACCCGGCGTTGCTCTTACAGCGTCGGCGCTTTTGAAAGTTTCCACCTCGAGAAGAAAAGAGAAGTGTTTAATCAACTAAGTTGACATGACTTGTAAAGATCAGTGCATCAAAAACGCAAGCCCTATTTCTACTTCTCAACATAGAAATGTAAGACTTACATACATACGAGTTAGTAATTCCACTTTCTTGTCTAATATCATATTTTATTTCCATTTCACCCATCTTGGCTGGGAGCCAGTCGTTTGCTTCGTGACCAGGGGCATTATAGCACGACCTTCGTTTCACACAAATCTGGAATTTAATTTGTATGATAAATGGATTTAAATCCCGTCTCCGAGACGTGCAATAGTGAACGGCGTTCTTTGTCAACGAGAAAAATTTTAATACGGTTAGCATCTGTAATTAGACAAGGAACATCTTTCTGCTGAAGTTAAAACTATGAGATTATAGTTTATATAGTTAGTACTGTCACTCTGTTCAATGCCATAATAAATAGATTATTGTCTACACTGGTTCAACCAGGTGGTAGAACCAGTGTAGTTTTTGACCGGGGAGGTACCACCGCCACACTTGCTTTATATATATATTAATATATATTGTATATTTTACTTTGTATGATCCATTTGTCAGTTAGTTTGTATTTACTATTTATTCCTACCACAAATTATCGCCATCGCCCAGGGTTGACTGGCAGAGAATAGCATTACACATTAAGTTGACGCTTGTAACCCTTAGTTTAAAGTTTTTTTGACGTGACATCGTCTTATAATTCGATGGAGCCGGCTGCACGCAACAAAAAACATGAGTCATGCGGCGTTACCTTGCTCTGATACGTTCCATTGAAGGGTTGAAATGCAAGCGAGAGCGCGGAACGAGCGACAAAAAGGGCACAAATGGCCTCCGCGTTCGGCAGCGTTCGACATCTGTCTCTCTCCTACTTGAGTGAGCGATGCGTCCGCGTGGACTGCGTGTATTTATACGTTCAAATAAATGTAACTTGATTAATTCCATTGTGATTTCCATTTACCTCCTTCTCTATAATCCATACAAAATATCTATCAAACAAATAAAATTAAAAAAATATTTTGAAAAATGCAATCATTCCATCAGCATTTTCTTATGACGTTGTCACGTTCAACTATCGTCAGTAAATCGGCTTTACAGACAACCATTTTTTTAAGTATAGTTAATTGGTAAGATCATTAAAATAAAATACAAGATAAAATATTTATGACAATGTTTATACGTAAATTTGCATATTGAGAAAACTTGACGGCTCGTAATCTTTAAAATTTATTATTTCATAACTCTATAATTAATTAATTGCCTTTAATTGTTTAATTTATTGGTGTATAAAAGATTTACAATGAGAGTTAATTTGTAAGTAATTGTGAAAGTTAGGCATAACTTCTAAAAAATACTACATTTAGGTCGTCTTAATTTATACCATACTTGTAGGAATGACAGATTGCCTTACAGGTATGTAGGGTAATGACGTAATCCATTCAGTCTGCGCCTCGCTACAGAATGGGCTAATTTCAGAGAAATATTGGAACAATGTCCGTTGCATCTCGAATGAGATTTGAATTATAATGAATATATCTTAGTCATCAAATAAACTTATGATAAAGCAGTTAGTACTTAAACGTAATTATCTTTTCAAAAGTTCAAAATAAACGTTCTTTTTTGATTTCCCATAATTTATGTAACCAATATACGAATAAATATTATAAGATATATATACGTTTAAATGATTTTTTATAAGATTGAGGTAAACGCTGTAAAGTAAAGCAGTCCACATGATAAGTGGTAAGTTCCGCTCATGGACATCTTAATCGTAAGCAACTTGAAATAGAACAAAGGTTCTATCTAAAGTCGATAATGGATGCGTTGCTTCTCCCGAGAACTAAAATGGTCGCTTCATGTGAAAGAAAGAGCAACCACACACTTCCACCGAAATGTGAATCAGTGAAAGTCAGAACTGCTTCACGCTAGAAATAGTTGTGATAGAAATACTTCCCCGGTCAAATTACACTGATTCTACTACCTAGTGAACACAATTTTAAATGATATCCAGGATCCTCTACCTATTATAAGGCACATAGCAGATATTAATGTCAACTAGGTAATAACTGAAATTATATAATTCAGCATCTACATAGATATGATGAACATAGTAAAAGTTTACAGAGTTAGTTTTGAAGCATCGTATAAATTCTGTAACATAAACTCGTTTCAACGTGCGATGAATAGTTCTAAGAAACTTACGAAGTTTATTATTATGAAGCATGCGTTTGATAGAGTTGTAACATGAAAGATCTTAAAATTTGGTTCAAGATAAGTTTCTTAAGAAATTTTCGTTCGTAAATTCTACTCATATGACTAATTACTTAAAGATTTTAACATCAGTCTGATTTCTGTATCGTGCTGCTACAATGTGAAATGCTTCATAAAATCCAACAAAATCTATGGTCGACTCAATATTTTTTTACCCTCAAAATTTCCTCAGAGGTTCTATGGAATAGGTATATCTATATATATTTTTATTCCAAGTTTTTTTTTGGAAAAAATGCTCTTCATTGGAATCTATATTTTCTAGAAATTGCAAATTGAAAATCACGTAAACGGATTTGGAACGCCTTCGGATACACGTAAGCGGAATAAATCGAGGTATTAGTGTACTCGTATCTACAAAAAAGTTTATCAATATGAAACAATATAAACCAAACATACATTTATCGATTAGGAAAAGTTAATCAACGTCATTGTTCTGGAGTATAAAGTGGTAGCTGGAAAACAAAGGAATTTATCCTTTATCTTTTGTACATTTCGTAACCACATCCTTTTGTCTGGTGTTGTATATTCATGTCACGAAATACGGGATTGGGGATCCACCTGAATTTTGTGTCTAGTCTTGGGAACTCAATTATTAGAGCTTTATTTTTTAAGTAAAACAAGTGAAACCTAGAATTTATTACCGTCGATTTTATTTTTTTCCTTTTGGGTGTTTATTTTGGTTTAATAAGTTTAATTTTGTATTTATGTATTTTTATTTCTTATTGACTGATGTCTTTCTTCTTCTTAACTTCGAGTAAAACTAAGTATTTCTGTAAGTTTATTAGCAGGCAGAAAATGCATATTTTATTATGCTGTAAACGTTTTTCTATTGTGTATTTTTTTAATGTATTGGTTTGAAGGTTTGCAGAAATCTTTTGTAGTTCTGCACTTCTGTATCAGGATTTGAAGTATGTGGTGAAAGCATATATTTAACCCTAGACATTCCAACTTTGCCATCAGTGGTAGCCAAACGCATTATACCTAATATCACCCTTGAAGGTGATAGAATCAGTGCAGTTCGACCGGGGAGGTATCACCGCCACACTTATTTCCAGCGTGAAGCAGTTCTTTCGTTGCGTTTCGTCAGAAAGCGTTGCGTTTCGTTGGAAAAGGCAGAAAGGTGTGGTTGGCGGCCCACTTATGTGTAAGGCAAACATCTTAGTCCTCGGGAGTAGCAACACATCTCTGATCGACTTCAGATAGAACCCCCTGTTATATATGAAGTTGCTTACAGATGTCCATAGGCTCCAGTAATTACTTACCATCAGATGGACTGCATGCTCGTTTGCTACTTCAATCAGATAAAAAAAAAAACACTTACTGTAGTCTTGTTACTGAGCGGGGTCCATTTACGATTCAGTGGAGTTGCTCAATTTCTATTTCTTTATAATATAAGGCAAATATTAAATTAACAAGCGATAAAACAAGTATATTTCAATAACTATCAACTTATATCTGAAATGATTAAATAAAAAATACTTTAAGAGATTCTAAGTTTCTACATATATATTAAAAGTTTAATCATACCTATATTAATTTAGAAATATATAGTGTGTTGTTAGTAATGCAAGATTCAGAAGGTATCTTATATAACATGAAATTGGCTTAGCCGGCAATACTTACAATTCTTACTACGATCCTGGTAGATAAAGAAAGTCTGTCGGATTTAAAATGCACTTTTTACTGATAAATAATGGATGAACCTTGAAAATGCAATGTTCGCATTTTTATAAAAGTTCCACGTCCACGGAATGTTTTTAAGAGTAATTGGAGGGTGCAATAGTTTTCTTATAATTGATTTCAAAATCTTGCCGAATTGCAGAAAAATATTCTCGTTCAAGAGGTAGATTGTGATGCCCTTCTTCTTTTTAATGATATTACAATTTTAATACAGCTTCTCCGGTTTTTCTTTGAACAATGAAGTCATTGTGAAATTTACTTTTTGCTTATATTTTATGTTGAAAAATAACTTGACTCATGGTCAAAGGCACATACCTACACTTGGCCTTTTTGGTGTGAATCTTTGTATATTTTTGAAGTTCTCAAAAGATGAATCTTACTATGGAGCTATGAATTTAGATGCTATTCTATACTATGCTTTGCTCTGTTGTCTAGATTCCAGATAATTATGAATTAAAAACAGTCACTGGACTCATCGCCCCACAATATGATTTTTCTTGCATGCAGGATGCCATGAACACGCATATAGAATACTCAAACACCCAGATCTAGGACAGAAAGTTAAACTCGTCACTCAGATATCTGTCAGGTCTGTCGAACGTGGCACCCACCGCATGACAGATCGGTTTGGTGAGCTCCGGCACGCGAATTGTCGATGCAAAATGATTATTGCCTTCGACTTAATACGCGCAGGCTATAATACAAGCATTTAACCGACTTCGCGTAGAGGCATGCATCAGAAGATAAATCCGTTGTCCTTTCAGGCTTATGAAGAAAGCTTCAGCGGCTTAGGCTGCGAAAATCATCAAAATCAACCAAAACATAAGTGAATATACATTCGATTTTATATATAGAATACTGTTCCACGTTGAACTGTTCTGAAGGTGACTCTTTATGGTTTGACTCCAGAATCACCACTGCAGCAACTACTGCTACCTAATAACAGCAGCGTAGAGCTGCCGGTTTCTAGCCTGAAGGGTGTGTTAAGGAAGACACACTTATGCGAGGTGTTCCAACTTAGTTCTCAGGAGTGGCAACGCATCTGTAACCAACTGTAAGACTAATCTTATCTGGCATTTAAAACACATACTCATGGGCGACAGGAGCCACTGGACTGCATGCTCGTTGGATACTTCAATCTGGAAAAAAGTTATTTAACTAGTAAAACTTACCTATTGTTGTACCTATCTACAACCTACAATCTACAATTCTCCTAAGCACACTTTAAGGATTTACATTTCCAACTTTATACAAGAAACGTTTTGTTATTCAGATTGCGTCGAGTAGCGTCGAATAAAAGGAACGTCAATGGATCTAACATGTTGGAAAACAGCAGACAAATGACAGCTGAGTGTTACAAATATGTCTTTTATATTTTTTATTGTCGAATGTATCGCGATTTCGTGAACGCGGTTAGGTGATGGAGACATATAATTTTATACGTACCTGATTTTATTGGCTGTATCGTATCACAGTATATGGAAGTATCTTTTACATCCAACATTTAAGTGATGTGATTATCTACACCGAATAACTTTTGCATATGGTTAAGAAGTCTGAGATCTTTGAGAGAATTTGAGTTTATTGTAGGTAAAGGTAATGTTTGTAATGGTAAGCCTAATGTATGAAATGCTAAGCCTAATGTATGAAATGCTAAGTCTAATGTATGAAATACCAAGTTGAATGTAATAAATGCAAGATTATTCACTGTTCAACTTATTTATCAATAAAGAATTGAAATCAAAGACTTGCCATGCCGTCGCTTGTCGTCATTTATGCCGTATAATTCAATTCAGTTACTCCCTCTTTGCTACAACACACTTTAATGTTATTTTTACTTTAAATGGGTCACAATCTCGTTATCTGTTCTATTATTAGATCGAGTAGACAGGTCACGTCTATACCACTACACCATTTGACCCGGTCGTATAAATTTAGAACCGGGCCGTGACGATTTAAGAATTAGGAAAACGGTCGTAACCCGGTAGAATATCCGATCAATTTCATTCCCTGGAATACTCATTCTTACTGATATTACTTCTAACGTAATATCGTACGCTCCGTGAGAATTTTGAATGTGAAATCTTTAACGCTACGCTTACAAAATTGTATAATATTTTTTGATTTCGTTCACTCAATTTAACTTACTGATATGCTAATGATCCTTTATTAACTTATGTTGATATTTTAAGTGAAATACTTTATTTTTTGGGAAGTACAGTATTTATTGCATAATTATAACCTAACCTAACCTATACCTTTAAGATTTAAGTGTAAAGCAATGTCCCCAAAGTTTACTTACATACTTCAGTAGGAAGGTCTCCGTAGGACTATATTAATGAGTTAGCTAAGGAAATTGAAGCGGCGTGGAATATACATAATAAATAGCAGATACGGATGTCTCCTACATAATGAATACAGGACGGAAAAAAGAGATGAGACGTATACTGTCTCACAAATAGTGTCTTTACTATTTAAAATTATTCAAAAGCTTTTGAACCAAAGGTAAATAATTAAAAGCTAAAATACTATTTTTTTATCGAATGTAGTATGAATAAAACCGTGTAATGAATACGATTCTAAAGTAAAATAAAGTGAAATGATTACATTTCACTTTATTTTCAAATGAACGGATCCTTTAACAAAATCGAAGGTATAATTATTTCCCTAGTTTGTGTAACTTATATAAGACATTAGATGGTTTTTTATATAATTTGTATATTAAAAAAACTGATGAATTAGAAATAATCTTAAAACAAAAAAATAATAATAATAAAGCCAAATTTCAAATTAGATTTTTATTTGTACCTAAATGTAATGTGCTCAAATCTTCGTTACAATAGTCACATTAACATTATTAATACTTATCTTGTGTTAGTTACAAGGATATCTATTTTGAGAAATCATTTTACCTGCTTACTGCTAAATAGTTTTATCTCTATATACTTTGGTATCTATATTATCAAAAAGAATGTTTATTTCAATTGGGATTCAAAATAAAATTTTGTACTTTTTTGACATGTGGTAAAATAACAATGATAAAAAATATATTACGTCCTAAAAACATGTGTGCTTTCCTGGAAGATAACGTCAAAATTAGTTTAGTTGCTTCCCAAACAAACATCAAAGGATCCATGTTAGATCAAAGTTCATTCTAAGCCTTCCTATGTTGTCGAGGGAGATCCGTGTCCAGTAAGGACAGGGGGACACAAAGAGGTTGCTATTGTATATTACGTATCGTACCATAAGATATGGAGTGAATTTTTTAAATGTGAATTGATGGTAAAATTCTAAACTGTAAGTTATACCGAGAAATACTGAAAGGAGTTGCGAGGCCGAATTTGATAAAAGCTACAAATGTATAATTATATTTAAAAAAAAATATTGGTTTTATAGGTAACACCATTAGATGGGGAAATAATATTGGGTGTGCTCTCTTTTTGAAGTCAGCAAGGGGAACGGATTTTTTTTTAAATTCAACTATCTCCTTTTAGTAATAATAAAAATCGGCTTTATATTGGCATAATCGGCAATTATAGTTTTGGACATCTACGCTCATTTGATTAAAGCATCTTGAATGTGCTTATCAAAATGAATATTTTAAGCCATATTAACCCGCCGACATTCTTAATAAGAAATAATGGTCTACTTTGTCAGTTCTCTATTTTTGACAGTGAATAGTTTATTGCAAACTTTCTGACAGTGAATAGTGAATTGCTAATTTATTCATAACTTTTTAAATAATTCACTGGGATTTTGGTGTAAGTTTCTCTTGGAAACTTACAATATTTGGCAATGGTTCCTAGTTTCTACTTTATTGTATTTTATTATTTTATTTTTGACAATCATATTCGATTTTTTTAGAAGGATACTTTTACAAAGAGAATTTGGTGGTAGTACCAATGTAGGTAGTACCAAGGTAGGTAGTACTAATGTAAATCAAGGTACCACCGCCACTCCTGTTTATAGAATAAAGCAGTTCTTGCGTTTCGATGGAAGGGCTCATATACATATATGCATGAAGCGACCATTTCAGTCCTTGGTAGCAGCAACGCATCTGTGATCGACTTTGTATAAACCCACTGTTTTACTTGCTTACATATGTATGTCCATGGGCGGCAGTGACCACTTAAAATCAGATGGATTGCATGCTCGTTTGCTTCTTAAATCTGATAATAAAGAGTAACAATACATAACAAAAACAACAAAAAAGTAAGTGAAGCCGGGTAAGGAAATTCGTTTATTATAATTTTATCAGTGTTGAATGAGAGCGTAAGTAATTCGAATGAAAAAGTAACACACATAAAACGTAATAAAATAATCCTTCATTCCAGTATTGTAGGCATTTTACGACGGAATGATAGACGGAAAATTTCAGCTTTTTCATTTCATTTTACGACATCCGTTCAAGTATTACACTGTCTCGACGAGGTTATTTGTTTTTGCTCGCATATCTCGTACAAGAGTTATTTATTCGTATTAGACGCTCTGCGTGACGAAGTGTTTCAGGTTTTTTTATACCTAAGCCTAACGATAAGGCATACGGGCTACCTGATGGTAAGTAGTCACCGTCGCCAATGGACATTTACAATACCAGGGGAGTCGCCAATGCATCGCCGGCTTTGAAGGTGTGAAAACTCTTTTCACACCTTTTTGAAGAGCATGTCATAGCGCACCGGGAATACCTCAGGAGGAAGCTCGTTCCACATCTTCAGGTCTGAGGTAGATCGCACTGGGTTTGATTTTAGCCTTGGTAGGAATATTAATATACAGTTTAATTTTTATTTTGGGTCTGGCTTATCCTTATGACACCTACGATATAGAAAACCTTAGTGTTAATGTAAGTAATTAATTATTAACAAAAAGTAAGATTACCGTTAAAAATTTATTTGTTCTTAATTACAACAAAATATTCAACGCCGCGTTATATTTGAACGATTTAACACATTTATTGTTATAATATACGAAATATTCTAGTCTTCATATTTATGTTTAGTTTAAAATTAATAGTAGACGATAGACTCTTACAGTGTTGGCTATTATTCATACATTTAGATGCCCGTAACTGGCATCGCGGTGAACAAAGTTAGAATTTAGATGTCGGCCAAACTCAGAAGTAACTTCTGCAGCAGTAACCTCACTTTGATCGGCCATAAATCATTAATGAAATGTAAATCCGTTTATAAAACTTTTCCTTTCCAATTCCTAATAATAATAAAACATTAATAGCAGATCTTTATCGTTCTACTGTTTTGTGATTTTAAGTAATGGGACCGTGAATATATCATCCTCGACCCTATTATGTCTAAGTTGTCTATAGTATGTATACTGGAATATGTTTAAAGCTTACCAAGAAATGGAACATTAATCAAGTGTGAAGTCCTATAGGCCTAAATTTTCTTAATATGAGAGAAGTCTGCAGTAGCAAACGAGCATGCAGTCCACCTGATGATAAGTGATCACTGCCGCCGATGGACATGTGTAAAACCACATATAGAACAAGTGTTCTATCCGAACGATCACAGATGCTTGGTTACTCTCGAGGACAAAGATGGTAAAATAGTCGCCTCATATAAAAGTGAGTCGGGAACCACACCCTTCCACCGATACGCGAAAACCGTTTCACGCTAGAAATTCTCGTAAGTGTGGCGGTGGTACGGTCAAACTACACTGCCTGATAAATATGGATATGAAATAATAACGCATTGATAATGACACTGTATTTCGATTCCTGGACATTGTGCTAGGAAATCATCTAGATACAGCTCAGATTTACAGAGATATGATCATACACACACGCACTCACTGTTCACACTGACACATACACTCTTCTGTGAATACGATATGATCTCAATTGTCCACCAAAATCACTTGCTTGTTTCAGAGAACATTGAATGTTACCTCAATTTTTACATTTTCATGAGATGAAGTTTGCTGTATTTAATTTTATTTAAACGTTTGGGACCGACAATGTTTCGTGGCGTGAAAGAAGCCTTGAGGCTTTAGACTTCCACCTTGCATCGATATATTACAGAGGATATGCAGTTTTGAACCTTGTTACTTTCATCTAAAGTTTTAAGTCTATGTTAGGTCGGGTTTATGATAAGGATGTCTTGTATCCCTCGTGCAACTTTACAACATACATGCTGTTTAAATTTTAAATGCTGGTCATGACAATATTTTGCATATACATTGTGTGAAGAATTAAACTAAAAGTATTTATTTGTGAGTTTATATCCATTATTAACGATTAAATGCAATTTAGGTATAAAGGTTTGTATTTCTAATCTATATATTTTCAAATAAATACACATAATTTGATTTTTATAATGATTTTATTTCAGGAATTTCACAATTCTATTACCGTGTTTTTTTATTCAATTCTTGCGTGGGCGAGTTGTACTAAAAATATTTATTTCTAATCAGTATTAGGAGCAATTTTATTTTTCAAAGGTCAATATCTACAACATTGAACTTTGAAATATAATTTTAGTACACAAAAAGGATTGAGTCTATAAGATATGTAAAAAGAAATGGTAAGTAGCCGAAATGATATCTAACTTTGCTTAGGTAACACGTATAGGAAATATATAAATCTGAGGACCTAAATGCTTAGAATGCTACATGCGATCCGCTACCATTTTCAACTGTCACCAATTTTTCTGGATTTAGACTCAGACGACGCAAGCAAAAGATAGTAACTTGGAATTCAAATATATTTTCGGGAGAATTGGGATATGGCAGGCATTGACCACACATACCTATTTGCGCTTCGAATTTCATACACAAAGCCGCTTCTATGTCATATTTTGTGTCCGCGTAAGCCCCTGAAACATAAGGACGCAGCCATAAATTCTGTAAAATAAATGAAAATAAATTGTTGCGTAAAAAGTTTTGGTAGGCCATTCCCAAATTTGAGAATCTAAAACATGCATGGATATAGTTAGAATCTCACGTTAGAAAATAAGTTAGATTTAATATAAGTTTATAAGGTATTTTTACCTATTTTTTATAAATGTGTAGAAATACAGATGCAGATTCCTGAGGTCTAAGGTAATCGCCTCATATAAGTATGCCAGCAACCATACCCTTCCACCCAAACACAAGAGCTATCTCCCCGATCGAACTAAACTGATTCTACTACCTGTATAATTTATGTGCAAGGACATAATATTCTGTAAATATGAAACAACATCTGGAAAAATTGGGAATAAAATACCACAACATGTTACAAAATAAATCAAGAGGCAGAACATAAAACCGTAATAAAATTGTTAACAGTTAGTGGGATGCGGGCGCAGCTGAGCGAAACGACCTGCGAACTGGCTATCCTTTAAGTTTTAACACTAATTCAGATGTATTTTATTATTTATTTTAATATATTAATGGATATAATATAGAATAATGCAATATAATCAAAATGACACTTTTGACTAATTTTATCACAGACCGTAAATAAAGTTAGAGACAATTTTAGGGTTCCCTACCCAAAGGGTAAAAACGGCACCCTATTACTGAGATTCCGTTGCCCATCCGTCCGTTTGTCCGTCTGTCCGTCTGTCCATCTGTCTGTCACCAGGGTCTATCTAATGAACCGTGATAGCTAGACAGTTGAAATTTCCATAGATGATGTATTTCGGTTGCCGTATAACAACAAATACTGTAAACAAAGTAAAATAAACATTTAAGGCCTCTGTCCACAAAAATCCATTGAAAAGATCCATTGATGGATCTTTTTGCACTTTTATGTCCACTTTAATCCTCGA
>DWNE01000759.1:0-25864 GCA_018249875.1 Cecropterus toxeus | reverse complement strand
ATTAAATATCCTGTAAGCAACAGCAGCAAAAAATCAGGCGAATTTATTTATAAGACATCATTAAAGACACGCGGCAAAAAGGCTAATTTAATTTACCAGAGAAATGTTGCGAGACAAAATGAAAAATGTGACAGAACAATAAATTGTGCAAAAAAGAAGAACGATAATGAAAATTTCCCTTTTCGATCGTTCGCCTTCTCTGAAAACAATGCCGCCTAAACTGTTTAATTTACATCCGAAACAGCGAAACAAAAAGGTCGGAGTGGTGACATGCGCCGACACACCAAAAGCCTAGAGTTGTCCCGATCGCCCGGCGGCCGCGCCGACGCAAAAAGGACGAATCATTAGGAGGCGCCACACGAGATCCCATTTAAAAGTATGAGAATATTTTCACAAAAAGCCTCACATTCAACTCCCGGCACATTCATTTTATGAGAACAATGAGTGATTTTTGTATTTCTCTTTAATTCTATGTCGATTTTATCCGCGGCAGCGTGGAGGCGAGTCTCTGTAGATGTCGCTTCGTTCCGTCTTCGACTTTTTGCTATAGGGGAAGTGCGGGCGTTAGTAAAGAACGGTGGTTTTATTCCTGCGGAGGCGCTGCTCGCCCCCCACGCTCCTCGCGCCTGCGTTGCTGGCGCCTCGTTTAACGCACCGGTCACACCAGCGCCACTACTACTGTCACTCTTAATAAGATCCCTAATGTAACCTAATGTTACTGAAACCCTTGTTTCAGAAAGACTATAGAATTCTTTACGTAACACACCGTACTTAATATGATAAGATACGAAGATCCTACAAAATATCTGTGCTCTTACTTACTTTTATGACCTACTTCAAGATCAGGTTGCACTTAAAATGTATCCTTCTTAATTTGTATACCCTTTGAAATGTCTAAATTAACTTTATATGGTAAAGCGATAATACATTAAAGTGAAAATATGTAGAATTTTTGTTTAAAAAATCAAATCTTACTAAGCACCAATTTTCTGTCCACTTACTGTGTGTTCTTGGAAGAAAACCCAATTAAGAAACTTCCACAGTTTCTACGATAACAATTCTTAGCCATTAGGGTATGTACTACTCAAACACTAATTTAATGCTTCAGTGGCTGTCAAGTCTATTTCTACTGTAATTTTATTTGGTTGCTCGATTTATCAAGACTTCACTGAAGTAGGCAATGGTGTAAGTGGAAAAGGTAATAGTGATTGATATAACAGATTCCTTAAGAGCAAACAAGAACCGTTTACAATCAAGGGCTTTCAATAAATTGCTTACTGAAGACGTTAGTCTATTCCTAGATATAAGTGATTAAAGCGTCTGTGAGCATTTTTAAAATGTTATAACTATTATTCTTAGTTGTGACTTCATTTGAACTGGAAACTTACACATTATTTTCTTATTGTTTGTCTCTGACCATAACCGCGGTAATATTGAAATGCACTGCGTTGTTAATTAATATGGTAATATATTGCAGTAATTGTGTGAACCCAAATATTTATCATTAAAATATTAATTCAAGTATGAAGACGTATTGTGATTCAGATTTTTATTATTTAACATTTTAAAAATAAACTTAATGTGGCTAAATGAAACATATTGAACAAATCAGGCATTAAATTGCACCCATTCTAAATATGACACGGTTAAAAGATATCGCTTCATAAAGACCAGTAATATGAACATAAATAACCAAATACTACATTATAGCATTCAGTACGATATTAAAGTACCTACATGTGGCTACATCGATTCAATTAAAGGGTAAATAAAGTACAAAAAGTCGTCTTTGCGAGCAGGTAGAAATATCCAGTCAGGTCCAATCAGAGCTAATTATGGTTGGTCGACATCGGAGTACTTTACGTATATACAACTCATTAACAGAGCCGATTTTTGCTCGGCAATGGAGCGCAGGTGTAATAAGATTGTCCGCTCAAAGCGCGACTTAGTAATGAGTGTACGTCGAACCGTTTTTTATTACCAACAGATCTATGACGGGAGCGCATCGACGCGACCACATAATGGTGGTGAGTTGGTGAGACAATGGACTTCAAGACTTGTTTATTGAGTCGATGGAGTTGTTTTGAAGTAGAATGTGTGCAGAAGTGTAGGCGGCGTCCGATCCGAGAGAGCCAATAGTAACCGCCGCTCTCGGTGGGAGGAACGAGTAATCATGCATTAAGACGAGAGAATCCACTCGCTACCATCGCTACCACACGATTCATTATAAATAATGCCGTGGTTATTTCTCTCCGACCAAATTAAAGCTATACGCTTAATTTTCTGAATGACAATCGAGGTTATTATAATTGAGACGTTGATATTTTTTGAGTTGTATTGACGGCTCAATCTCAATATTTGCTCGTGAGCTCTGATGTCATTATACTGACCTATTTTATTGTTGTCTAACGCTGATACTTATTTGCCTACGTATAATCTTTATCAACGTACACCTATAAAACCATTTGGACTCCACCTTAAATTCAGGATTATAATTTAATAGACCGATTATTAGTTTACTAAATATTCTTAACAAAGAGGAATTAATTAATTATTATTTTATAACTTATCTACTTATAGCAATATCTCACTGATATTAACCATATAATGTCCCAACTGATAAAAGATAACTATCAAGTCTCGTTACGTCATAGCTTCTTGAATTACTAATTTTTGTAATTCCCGATGTGATTATTACTCTTCGTACTATGCAGATGACTAATAAGAGAGTTTGCTGAGAAAGTTAAATAAACAGAATCGTATAATACCTGCCGCTTATTTAGTACAACTTGATGATAATACTAATAGCCAAATTTATCTAGGTTTATTATTCGCTGACGGTAACCTTAGCAGTGTATTTTATAATATAGCAGTACCAAACGAGTTTTTTTTATAAGAATATAGTAACAAACGAGCATGCAGCCCACATGATGTTTAGTGGTGACTGCCACCCATTCCTCACAGGTGTCCCTGTGGGGAACTTCAGAACTTAGAACAGGGGTTCTATCTGAAGTCGATCACAGATGCGTTGCTACTCCCGATGATGATGATGACGATGATTAAGATGGTCGCCTCATATATAACTAAGCCAGCAACCGCACCTTTCCACCGCAATGCACGAACTGCTTCATGCTCTGTGGGCAGTAGCCACTGGCAATAAGAAAGACCGAATGGTATCCAGGTGGTAGGAACAATGTAGTTCGCTCGGGGAGGTACAACCGACACATCTATTTCTAGCGTGAAGCAGTTCTTGCGTTTCGTTGGTAGGATGTATTGCCGGCTCACTTATATGAGGCGTCCATCTTTATTCTCGAGTGTAGCAACGCACCTGTGATCGACTTCCGATAGAACCCCTGTTCTATAAGAATTTCCTTACATATGTCCATGGGCCGCAGTAACCACTAACCATCAAGTAGACTGCATGCTCGTTTGATAGTTTAATCTGACTTTAAAATGAAAAATAACCTAAACTAATTAATGCTATTTGTACTATAAGAAAGAAATACCGGACAGACAAGAAATAAAACTTGCTAGTGAACGATGAATTGACATAAATCATATGAAAGCTTAAAAAACCCCATATAATTAAAAATTCTTCACGATACACTGTCACACGCCTGGATGAATATGAGGACTAACATAAGACTGGTGGGCAGTTCTATCCATGAACATTTGTGATCAATTTCGTATAGAATATGGATTCTATCTGAAGTTAATTACAGTTGCGTTACCACTCTGAGAACAAATATGGTCGCGTTATTTGAAAGACCCTTAAATCATAATGTCACATCATTACGAAACTTCGCCAAAGAGTATCAGTGTCTGTATCAGACCGAAATGCACACTCAAATTTACACGCAGAATATCATACTTATCTCTACTAATTAATCTGTGGACATACTTCAAGCGAACTTCGAATTTAGGCATTCGAATTTCGCATTCACGCGATTCAAATTGCGTGCGTTCAGTTTACAATTGTCACAATTTGTAACGAAATAATGAGCAACAATTTGGCCTTTAAATGAGAACTCATTAGCTCGAATCACTGCTTCCATTATACGAATAATTTTAATTGTTAATGTAACATACACATATTGGCTGTGACTATTGATGAAAGGCGAGGTAATTAGTTTACTCATTATGCAACATGATAATGAAAATTCGGTGAAATTAAAGCACTAACGCAAATATGTTTCACACTAGCTCTGCCCACGTTTTCACACTCATTTATAAGTGAAATACATAATATTGAAATGTAAACCCTCAATTGTAAACAATACACTATGTTGAAGGAATTAGTAGCATTTGTGAGGAAGGGATTGGTTTTTCTTATGGTAAAAATATGGGTATTAAATTAAAGCTCGTAAATAAACTGTTCTAAAATATATACAGAAAGTATTATATCCGTATTTATTATGTAGGTATTTATTATTCAAATGTTATCCTCTTAAGATCTAAGCATGTAACTTTTTCTATCCTTATAAAATTCTATCAAGTTTATAAGTCGAAAAAAAAGAAATCGGGGTCGTTAAGTATACAAAGTTTGCGAGGACTCGTCTACCTGCCATCGCATTTCTATCAAAACGTAAAAAGCACAAATGAGCTGGGTCCACCATAGTTTTTGTAAGAATTCAAGCGACACGACCTATCGCTATTTGAATTTTTTGTGTCAAACCTTTATCCCACTCTCCTAATAAACTTTATTCACCTCGGACGACATGAGTTGTAACTTGAAAATTAAACTTGTACTTATATACCAGAAATTCTTCCGATTTTCATAAATAGCTCATAGAACCTACATGTATGGAGTTATTAAGTTAGCTCTATCTCTTACAGTTAATTATTCTCTTACAGTTAATTATGTGTCTTGTTTTGTACGTTTCGCATTTTCATTAAACACAATTTCATTTGGCTGCTTTATAAATACGGCGCCCAACTTAGCTCCTAGAAGCGGCAATCCAACTAATCAAATTTTACTAGAACTTCTGTTTTATATGTAATTGATTATAGATGTCCATGTTAATATGATAACTTTCCATAATCCCGCCCAATGCTAGAAATTCTCTTATTTAATAATAGGGGTTTTACTATTCCAATCTTATTTAAAAAACTTGTCGCTTTTTACGGGAATTTATCTATCAACCCCTTGAACTTACTTCCCGTATATAGTCGTAATTTGCTGTTAAATAAACAAAGAAAATGCGATGGAGTTGCATTAATGTTCCTATAAGTCTATCGTTAGAGTGGTATTGAGAATGAATTGCCAAAGTGGGGACCGAAGGGATACAGGTGCCGCTGTGACTTGTACATTCTTTCAGATTAAAATATGCATAAAACCCAAAAATATACCCATCGATGCAAAAAATATAAATCCCAGCCAAAGTCACACGGAATCTCGATTTTCTTATAAGAACAGTTTTATTCGTCGCGTACTTACCTAATCGTAATCCATTTTACAATTGCACTTAGTATTATTTAAATACCAAAATATAGGTTAAGCTAGTTGTTACGTACTAATATAATAAAAAAAAAACCTGGCGTATATTTCCCTTCCACGCACTTACCTACAGCTATATGATAATTTAAAATTATTGTTCCATTTTATTATTGTTGTCATGTTATAATTTATAATCAGTAGCTGCTGGCATAAAATAAAATAGATACTATTTAAAAAAGAAAATATTTAAAAAATAAAGCGAGAAAGGAACAAATGAAATCTGCATTCGGCTTTTCTCTATTTTTGCTAATAAAAGGTAGTGCAGAAATTTGCAACTTTGAATTCACGATAAGACGGTGTTTAATTATAAAATTGCGATAATTGGTACGTGTTTTTTGCAATGAAAATAAACATACTTCCCCATTTATTAACGTAACGTAGTAACCACACAGCTACTGTTAGCCTTGCTGCTATGCGGTAGTTGTTGATGGTCATATATTATAATAACTTTGATAGCTGTATCTGTTGCTATCCGCAATTCAGATCATTCCGTTCTGACTAATTTGCAGTAGTGTGAGAACTATAAAAAATATATGGAAAAAAAAATATTGCGTGACATTTTATCTGTTCCGTTATACCTGCAAAAAGGTAGCATTTTTTACTAATCCACGATAACGTTAGATAGAGGTCCAGTAACTGCGATTTTTCTTTTTTAAGTAATCGGATACCATTCGTCTTGATAAAAAAGGGTTCTATCTACCTATCTAATACACCTAATTATAAACGACCAGTAAAATATTAATAAATTGCAACGTGATCTTTTACAATTTCGTAGTTTTGTAAGTATTGCAATAGTTTCGAGTTTCCGGTGGTAGTGTAGGAAAAAATATTGTAAATGACAATTTTTAGTACCCCCGTAAGCCTATACAAAATAAAGATTTCATTTCGTTTTAAAGCAGGTTATCTGAATCTCTCCGTGCAATGTACAAGAAAATATTTAGATTACACTTAGATTGCGAATAAGCGCCATTAAAATGTGTTTTTGTTTTGTATCCTACACTTATAATGGCAAACATAGGTACATTAAACGTATCATTTTTTTAAGAACCAGTTTTTTAACTACTCTAGTTAAGTATTAGGTTTAAAACTATTTTACCAAAATTATTGCATTGCATGTGAAAATGTTTGGCTGTGCAAATAATTGTTTTCTCCATTCAGTGACCTACGATTAAGTTCGTGAGATAACTTTAGTCTGGCACCAACAACCTATAGAGTGGGCGACTTTGACCTTATCAATATAAAACTATGAAAATTTCACAAAGTAATTTGATATATGGAACCGCTTATAATGAAAGAAATTAATGAAATACAAACAAAAATGTTTGAAAAGAAAATTATTTTGAGTTAAGTCAAAGGTTACTTTTAAAAGTGATATTTATATGAAATACCTTATAGGTATCTACTATTTCTCTTTTCATATTTAAACGAGTGTGCTATCCAGGTGGTCAAATGATAATCAGTGGAAATAACCACTTACCATTTGAACGGATGGTAAGTTGATCGATGGCACCGATGATCAATGCCAATTCCTAAATATATTGAAGCATTACCTGAAGACCTTTGAAGATACAACCCTGGACTAAGTAAGGATACCTCTTGTGAATCCCTTAGCTATTTATATCCATTTTCCCTATACCTTAAATCATACCAGAATGTAGTAACGCTTGACACTAAGTGTTATGAAGAAGTTAAATAGGTATTTGTAGAGCTAGACTTACTTTCTACCTGTATACAGATAATAAATATATATTTGAATACTATTAAGGTTCTTAGTATGTTAATATAAATTTTACATCAAGTAATTTTATTTCATTTCTCATACATAAGGTGCACTCCGGCAATAGCGAACAATTGCTACTAATGCAGGGCTCAATTTATTTATGAGGCGGACGCTAGGGGCGCGTAAGGACATAGTTTTGTCGACAATGGAGTAGCATTCGTACCTAAAAAATTAAAATAGAGTTGACGTAGGAAATATTTTTGAACTTTTTTGAGTTTGTCAAGTTGGTTTGTAGAAGTATCCCAACATGAGGTATTCCATATATATCTACATGTTCTCATTTTCTCATTTTTAAATCGACATGTAGTTAGGTTTTATGGATGGTTCCGTGCGAAATAAGCATTGAATAACATATATATTTATGTACCTTTGTATATTTTATTGAACTTATATTATCGCTATTATTTTTTGCTTCACGTGTTGTTTTACAGTAGATTAGAATTAGTATAAATTACTACAGAAAGTTTTAAATAAAACAGAATTTTACGCTACATATCGCAAATTATTTATAAGGAAACATTTGTTTTAAATTCGTGAATAAAACGACTTAAATATAACTCAGAGGACGTAACTACACGTCCATAATTACAAATCAACGTTTAAAATTACAATAGGTACATTAGCGTGTACGTGGGCGATTAAGTTTGTGGTCGGATCAACACCCTCAAGGGCTGTGCGTGAAGGTTGTAAGCGGAAGAGTTAGAAGACGCGTTATTGCCACTCCAAGGTTTTCCCTATCCGCACGCAAGAGGAGGACATTGACTCAAACATTGTAAACAGTTCCTTATCTTGAGCTTCGCCGCGTCGCCGCTTGGTGACTCGCTTGCAGCTTTTATCTTAAATGAAATTGTTGCCACCGACTTTGGTAGGTATATTCATGTATATAATCTACAAATACCTATTATTTTGAAAGTTGTATATTTAATAATTAACATTTTTTCAAAACAAAACACACAATTATAATATTACAGTTCTATATGACTCTGATATTAAATTTAAGAGAATTCTACCTTATATGCCTGTTTCACGCAAAGAATCTCGGGTTCGATCGAAGATATAAGGCATAAATGGGTGACAATCTGAATGCTTGTTTTTGTATGACATCCACTACATAAATGTCTACATATAAACATAAATTCATATGTATATGTGTAGAAAGTATGCGAAATGACGCGAAAATCCAAAATAAAATTAAACTCCTATTTTCATGGAAATAAATATATTTCTTTGACTACAAGGGAACTTCGGACTGTTTATTTTTATACATGCCGTAACATTATTTATTCTGTCACTTATGATATTAATAATGCTCGTTAATTCAATGTTGCAGTATAACGTTTATTTTATGCGGAAGCGTGGTCTTCGTGGTGCGATTGTGATCTTGAGAAAGGTGGGTGCATAGACGATAGATTTCGGAGTAATAATAAGCATAAACCGCGTACAAGCCTTCAATACTTTAGTACAAACTGAATACAGATATGTTATAGCCGATTAAAGCCTAGTTTCTTTTAACTATACTGTTTAATACGTTATGTGGTTACGAGTTCGTTGCAGAGTTACCTATAGTTAATAACGGTATTTACTGACCATTAAGTAGTTTATAGATATTAAGAATTTGCAATGTGGGGAGAACGAGTATGATCTTATCACTAAGGTTATTAATGCAAAGCAGTCTTTCCGGCAACGAACTTGCAAGATGTGAAATGAGTTTCCTCCTGAAGCTCAAGAAAGGTGCAAAAAAAGAGCTCGGTTTCAAGCCGCCGAAGCATTGGCGACTCCTCTGATTTTGCAAATGTCCGTAGGCGACGGTGACTACTTTCCATCGGGTGGCCCGTTGGCCTTTAGTTAGGTTAGGTTAGGTTAGCAAGCAGATTTCGATTTTCGGTGAAAGGGAATTTTCGTATGACGCGATCATTAGTCCTCAGGAGAAGCGACGCATTTGTGACTTCTGATAGATATGTTCTTTATGAAACTGCTTACATGTCCTTAATTTTCCATGGGCAGTAAGTGGCCAATTACTTTTAGCTGTAGGGGGTTTAACAATGGAAATGAAATCTGTTTTTCAGTCTAAGTCTACTTCAATCTTATCTTAAAAATTAACTAGACCACTTCCTTTGAACCTCAATAAAGATTGTTCGATCTACACCGCGTACTGTACTAGTGTTCTGACTTGTGCCCGCTGTTCGTACCCCAATAGGCTCTTTCTATTCATTATAATTGCTCTGAGCGCTAGATACACTATCGCGATAGATATGAGCGGTAATTTAGAAAGCAGTTTTTTGCCGCCACGGCCAGCTGCCCACCAATCAAAATGTGCATCGAGGTTGGGGTTGCAACAGTTAATTCGACAAGTCATCGCTGCACTGTTTTGGTCAATTATGAAGAGCGATCAATGAATTTTATAGGTAGGTAGGTAGGTATAAAGTGACGTTGCGGAAATTACATTCAATGTAACATAACTTAAAGATGAATATAAAGATTTTTTGTAGTGATGACTGAATTTACAATTAATTTAAATATAATATTATTGTTTCATATTCATGTTTGCTTATACATAGGCACGACTCTACTATTCTATCTTGCTAATTCCGTATTTTCAAAGTCCAGTTAAAACGTAGACCCATAAAAGTTTTCACTTGGTTACTACAATATGATATTTCTAATTGGAATAAGTTTCAATTAATTAACGTAATAGTGTGTTCATTCTCAGTACATTTATTTGAAAGATTTCAAAGTAACAGACTTATATTGAATATAAATATATATTTCATATCTGAAAACAACGATTATGTAGTAAAGTTTTACTAAGGTATCTGTTAAATTAAAAAGCTGGATGGAGTGGGTGTGCGAGAGTGTGCGTAGGCGCGGTGAATGGCGCAGGCGCGGACGTTTTTTACCTTTTTTTGCCTCTACCCTTGCTTCTCGCTTATATGTACCGTGTACGTCTTGCTTTATTTTTCTATCTGCGCACGACTTGCAGCGTTGCAGGTAAATAACGTTCCCCCTTTTTCTTATTTGTTTCGCTAGTAAAGGAATTTTGTGATCCTTTGTTTCTCTTGATGTGCCGTGTTATTGTGCAATGCTCGGGAACCCCGCCATCAAAACCGTGTCAAAAGCGTTTAACAAAATGGTCTCATAACCTACTTTTGATTGTTTATTGGAACATGGATTGATTATTATTATTTATGTATTAAAAATATTTTATACAGTACCTACATTATTTTAAAATATTTATTTAATAAGTAAAAAGATATTATTCATTAATAAGTACTCGCTGTTTTTTTTTTAAGTTTTATAATATAATTATATAAATAATTATCTTTCTTACATATTTTTTAATAAAAAAGAATTAAATACTTTTAGTATTACAATAAATAAAGGACACTAACTGAGATTGCTTTGACAGATACTATAGAACGCGCCAAAAACCAAATGAGCCGCGTCCTTATAAGAATTTTGATTGCACGGCAAGAACTGGCGGTGTGCAACAGGCCCGGAATTCGGGTTTTGGGGTGAATACCCTCGTGTCGGTAAAAACTATTTTCAAGGTTAGCACGGCAAGGAGGGGAACGTCGGATAGTGAGGTGCAGGGCGAATTCGGCGCGCGGGCGGGAAGGGGAACGCGGACGCGCCGAAATGCTGATAGCCCTCTGCCCTCCCTCCTCGTACCCCGTGCGCGTCGTAGGGCTCAAAGTCTAGCATGCATTTTTTGTATGCAGATACGAGACATTTTATTAAGCCACGAAGCGAAGCCAATAGCGAAATACTACCTTGAAGTGCGTTCCCAATTGGTATAAACAATTTTCTTATAGGTATGTTTTACACAAAGGGATATAATATTAGTTATACTTCGGATATAAGCGGAACAAAAACCGTGTGGCTCTATAAATATAATATTATGTACTGCATTTGCTTTTACGCTATTTTAAAAGATTTTAGTGCATACATGTTTTGTCACGAGTGTTTGCATAAAAATACATTAACATTAAAAACCGGATGATTCGGCATATTGAAGTTGAGTAAAACGCATACTTGAGGTTTAAATATCAATTTACTTTAAAATCTCTATAAATGTAAAATAGTAAGGTACTAAATCGATTTAGGACAAAGGACTTTACCAGAAAACATAAAGAGTAGGTATGTAATTTTGGCTTGTAAAAATCAAATACACGCGGTACTTGAACACACGCGACCTTTGTCAAACAGGAGAAGCTAGTAAATGTAAAAAAAAAAAACATTAGGTACAGATAATGGCCATCCATCCACAAATTATGAATTGACTGATAATAAAGCTTTTACCAAATTGGCACCACGCAAGCCAGTCCAGCAATATTTAGCTGTTTACTTGAACGTCACTTTAAACTCTTCGAGAGCACGATATACCCATGGTTCCTTTTGTTAAAACTTGGTGACCACTCAAAACCTTTAATATGAGAAAAAAATTATCCAGCATTACAAATATGTTGATTTGTATACCTAGTTTTTGATTAGTGGACGAAAAAAATGTCGGTATAAACTCATTCGTAATTTTTTAACTAGTTCATTCTCTAATTAAATGCGGTGCTCGATTTAGGGTGGTTATTATTGTATTGTTAGCAGCATTTCCTTGTATTTTGCTAGTCAAACTAGGAAATGATAAAAAAACAAATTTCTTTTGGCCAATAGTTGCATACAAATTTATTTGGACACAAATAGCCGCAATCTTCGTGTATTTAGATGCCGCACATTAGTAAGTACTGTTTGTACCATTGTTGTTTCTATATTTTTTATACTTTCTATGCTTTTTATTCTAAGAACTTCTGGATAGATTCTTTGCTCTATATAGGCAACTCTTAAAATACTAGTTATCATTATCACATAAAATTCAAAGAATTCCTTAATTGTTGAGTTGCTTGAGTTCCTAAATTTGAAGAGGCAGTTTTGAATACGAACAATAGAGAGACATTATTGGGATAATCGTCCGTAATCAGATTTATTATGCAATAATATTAACTACTTAAAAAAGATTAGGTATTATAAACGATAGAAGGTATGGGTACACGTGCGTCCTTAAGTTTAGATTTAAATCTTAATTCTCATTTTGAATATTTGTTACCAAGCTTATTAGCGAGTTTCTTTGTTAATTTAAAAGGATGGTGGCCGGCTGTTTGCGGGTGGTTTAGCCTCTGTATCGGCGATTATTGCGGCTCCCCTTCGTGTAATTCGCCATTAGTCGACGTTTGCACTCGGCTTTTTACCTTAATGAGCTTCCCCCATCGGTTTCTCGCGACACGCACGCGACAATACGCATTTTTGTGCAGCTAGTTCCCAAACAAAAACACGAGGAAAAATGACCATTGTAGAACAAAATTGTGTATGAAACATACGGAATTCTTTATTCAATGTCCTGTACTGTAGCCTAAATAGTGGGTCATAGAGTGTTGTGATTTAACCACGCACTAGCTCTCTATTCTTTTGAATACATATAAGTACAGACACTGGGTAAGAAGGTAGATCAGATATTTAAATTCAAAAGCAATAGATATTATCTGTTTCATTGGTATCCTGTGCGAAAACTTATATAAGTTAGGCAATCAGATTTGGTGACCACTGAGCCAATACATGGTACAAGTCATGCAATGATATTAATATCACTATGCAACTAATACAAGTTATGATATTTTCCTTTTTATTAAAGTCGATATCAATCGAATATAAATATTTTACCTATATTCATATTTTCACAAGTGAGTATTCAAATATAATAATTTTAGTGCTATTGTCTGGTTGCTTAATTATGCTTTTAGAATATTGCATCGACTGAAATAAATTTGTACAATTAAAAATATTTTATAGCCAAGTTAACCAAATCAAAACCTAATTATAAGTTTCCCATTAGCCAAACCTTCCTTATAAATATAGGTTACCGTCATAACATGAGCAAACAAAATTCAGTTAACTTTCATTTTCACAAACATGAAAAGCAAGCTTATAGGCATCACGGCATACATAACAATTAAGTGGGCAGCAGTAGGATAGTGCGTGCAGCGAGTGCGTGCGATAGCGATCTCCGACGCGGACCCCGCGGCCCGCTCGCCCCGCGCTCCTCTAAAACAACATTCTAAGTATTTGTGAGCAGGAGGGTTTTTTGCGCGAAGCCCAAGGGTGGCAGAGCGCAATCGCCCGCCAACGCACAAAAAATACTATTAAATAACTCAACAGAACCGCGGGGCGGATTGTGCGTGATCGCGATACGCCCGAATTAACCTTACAACGACGGCACTACCATATTTTGCCTGTTTTTCACTTATTCATGCCTCAGTTTGTTAACGGCGACGAGACGGAATAATCCAAGTGTGATAAAACTGCCCTGACTTATTTATCAGTGCCGAACCTAAAAAATATATAAATAGGTTAAATAGGCAACATTCTTCTCTGTTCTTAAAATTAGAGTAGCTTAAATAAGCAACGATCCTAAAATTTTTATTATGAAAATCAGTCTTTTGGAGGTAAAATATCGCGTTAAAATTGTACGGAGTCCGACTCTGTGTCAACCTGCTTAGACGCTGAAAAAACGCGCCTTGTTAAAAAAGTCGCTACACATTAGAATAGTGAGCTTTCCCGCCAACCAGTCTACAATATTTGCTTTTTTTGGTTTATTTTGAAATGATTGATAAGGGGATGGGGTAAATATCGGTATTATTACGAAATAAAATTTGTGCATCTACTATTTTTCCACGTAAGCAATAATGTATCCAAATAAGTATTATTATCGAGTTTAAAGTTACTATGAGCGTATGATATACAAATTATTTCAAAAAAATGCATTTCAATAGTCCTGTTGTGTCATTGTCATTATTTTTTTAATGACAATGAAACACATTGTCATTAAAAATTATGTTCATTATTTATAAAAATACTTGTACATACTATTGAAGTATCTATCGATGTTTTCAGATTAAATTGCATTTTCTACAGTTATTTATAATACTTAATTCAGAATACGAAAAAGTGCGTTATAGCGCATTTTTTTTAGATGTGTCTATGGTCTTCCTGTCTTACAGCTTGCTTACTGAATGAGCTTACAGTACATTACAGTAGTTGCTCCCTAAGCTGAAAATAAGTATTAGCAATTTATTTACGAAGAGCCAGGCATTGCAGATGAAACCACACAATATTCACACATCCTCTTTTAGATACATTCTTAGTAATGTAAAATATAACTTGGTCTAAATTTAGGACAATTATCCCCTTTATCGTTTTGTACATTTATTGTTTAATGTTATGACTGCAAGGTATATGTTTTGTTTTCGTTAGTTTCGACACTTATTGCTCGTAATTACTCAAGGTTTAATTGATACCACATGTCGAAAGCTTATCCTTTTAGGTAATTTAGGAGTTTTGAAAAACTCTTGCATTGTGTTATTACAGTATGATTTTATTTTTATCTGTATGAATCAAATTAAAAGGTTTCTTATTCTTGTCTTCTATAAATGTACAGGTACTTCGCATTGATCCAGGTAGTATCTTCATTTGCCTTTCATATAAGTATTGCCGGTTTTATGTGTGGAACCAATATATGAACCGAAAGATAGTAGAATTAGGATGTTTCGACAGGGGAGTCACAAGTATCATAGCCACACCTATTTCTAGTGTGAAGCAACTCTTATGTTGCGTTGGAAGGGTGTGTTTGTGGGCTCACTTACATCACCCCGGTCGAACACACTGGTTCTATCACCTGGTAAAGAAGATTTATAAACTACAAACATATAAAAATATGGACCAATTAAAACACTAAATTAGTATTTAAGGCATAAAGGATATAATAAAATCGTTTCATATGACCATTAATCGTGAATTTATTAAACCAATTAGGGCATCGCCCAGATGATGAATTAGGCATGAATATAAAGCATAATAGGACATAAGCATTAGATAAAGAAACAAAAGAAAGTTAAATATTAGCATATACCCAAGTTTGACTAAACTAGTTAAGCATTAATGATATGCTTTCCGTAAAACGACATTTATTAGAAAACAAACGTAATGGCGAAATTCTAAACACGTGTCGCGAAATCCGACATCTTTCAACAAGTCTTTAACAAGCCGTGACAGGGCTAATGGTCATACATTCATTAATCACTCAATTACAGATGCATATGGTTTCCAAAAGTAAATTTTACTAAACCGTCGAATCATTAATCACTGATTGTCTGTCAAAGGTGAACCAAACATTTGCATTATTACATCCTCTTATTTGTAGGGAGCACGTCTATTAATGGGTACCTTGTACACGATTTACCATTTTTTAAGACTTGCTCATGCCAAGCCAAATGAAAGCATGTTTAAGAATATTTAAACATATAAAATTATTAATAGTCTGTGTTAATTATTATCTGTGAGCATTATGTTTCTATAGTCTATGATCAATTTTCTTCTCTTGCTCACCGGCCATTGTGCACGTAACTTGCGTTTTAAGTAAAATAAATCAAAGTCTATAAAATTATACAAGCATTTTTATTATACAATAGATATTTTTTCTATAATATAGAAGAGGACGTCTGGGCAAAAGGAGTACAGGCCGCTCCCCGACCAGGTGGACTGATGATCTGAAGAAGACGGCGGGCTACCGCTAGATTCGGAGTGGCGCAGATTAGGGGAGGCCTATGTCCAGCAGTGGACTTTAAAGAGCTGATAGATAGATAGAAGCAAATGAGCATGGAGTCCATCTGATGGTAACTGGATAAGGTCAGCCTTAGCTGACGTTAGCCATAGATGCGTTGGTACGCTTGAGAACTAAGTTGGAATGCTCCGGATAAGTATGTCTCCCTTAACACACCCTTCAGACCAAAACATTCCAATGCATAACATTGCAGTTATAATACATAAATAGGTGTAGCTTCTACTGCTTCCGAAGTCAAACTACAAATAATCATCCCACTTTAAATTTGTTCGCTCACCTGTTACAACTCTAAACATGATTGGCCTATGATATTTCAAATAGAAGCACTTAGCACTGCTGCCTTATTTCAGGTTTATGTGTGGCGGTAGTGAGTAGTAGTAGATCAATTTTAACAATACCTACATATTAATTATTTATAATGATTATGTTCTACTGTTTTACGTGGATATCGCTTTCCCATTTAAATACAAGTCGATTAATGAAAGACTCTACCTGCTTTTAACGGCCAAAGGTTCTACTAATTTTCATCAACATCATCATCATCGTCATCCCATTATTGTCCCACTGCTGGGTACGGGTCTTCTCTCAGAGAGAGAGAGAGAGAGAGAGAAAGAGAGAGTTTTAGGCCATAGTCACCCGCGCTGGCTAAGTGCGAATTGGTAGACTTCTCACACCTTTGAGAACTCTTTTTTTTCACGAGAACTCTCAGATGTGCAGGTTTCCTTACGATATTTTCCTTCACCGTAATTAAATTTTTAATACATAATTTGTGGTTCAAGAAGGTTTCTATGTATAATACATGCATAATATAGTAAAAGGAAAAGGAGAAACAGGGACCATTTAAGAGATTTCTAATATGATGTCGTAAATACACACATTTTCTAATAATGAAAAGTTGTTAACGTTGTATTAAAAGACATTCTGTAGTATATTTAGTACTATATACTGTGTATGCTGATCAGCGCTGCACCAGTGCGACGCCGGGGCGGGTCGATAGTTCATTTTATTTCTTGATTCTATTTGCTATAAGGATCAACTATTTATTACTCGCAGTTTCTAAATCTTATTTTTATATTCGTGTTTATTTCGTGACAGGAATAGAGTCGAAGTGATTCTTTAAGTCGTTTATTTTGTTATTTACTACCTACTCCAGACAAATCAGTGTGAAATAAGATTTTTTGTTACGATGCAGCTAAGCCGATAAAGAGGATCGACTCCTTGGGGTTTTTTAGTATTGTTCTATTATGAGCATATGATTGTTGAACTCTACATTATTTTAAACATTGAAACCGCAGTATTTGTGTATGATTATTTCTATATAATAGTATTTGTATCTGTAATACTCGACAAAGACAAAAATATTATTATTGCTTTTTTTGTTTTGATCGCAACTTCGACACAGTTATTATGAAGCTGAATATATAAATTTGTTTAAAGATTATTTATTTGCGTATTATTGATTATTGAACGTTTTCAGGGTAGAATTCGGCTATATTCTTTCTGAAGGACCTGTGTGATGCAATGATATTTATCTATAACGTTAACTATTTATTGTTGCTGAACGTTCGCTGTGCTGCAATTCATTGTTAGAAGTAAACGAGTTACGGCCTGATGATGAAACAAAAGGACAATTTTCTTAATGTTCTTATATTAATGTTAAAAGAAAAAAATGTAGCCAAATGAATTCATTCTTAACGTAAGTGTAAATACTTAGTGTATCTTAAAAGACATTCGTTGTTTTAATAGACTAACAGGAATTATTTCGCGACGTGACCTTTCGTGTGGCTGAGTGGACAAATCGCGCGAAAATATTGATTATTCTTATCTTATCGGTATCGGTGGCGTGTCGTGGCGCTCGCATTAAATGGGAATCAAACGCACGCACCAAGTAAACCGGTAAACGGTAATTACAGCGCATGCGTACTCGTGTGCCTCTGTATTGGGTATCGCGAACTCCGCCTCCGTTTCGCGAGTTTCAAATGCACTTGAACATCCATTATGCACCCCAGTACCTACATGCTTATGTACATGCATCTCAGCTCGTTGAGAACGGCCTATTACGTGATTAGGAAGACAGGATGTTCATTTAAAGCCATTTAAGTTTGAAGAATAATCTTTGTACTAAGATAACCGAAAAACAGTTCAGTATTTTTAATTTTTTCTTTATCAACAGATTTTCTTATTTTATTGTTTACTAGCTGTTGTAGCTTAAGTTTTATTATTATAAATACCTAAAGTTTTGAATGTATACGAGTAGGCGACCACCGGTTTACACAGACCGGTGAGTAATAAAATTAATATATAAGTTACATTTTTATACTTTAAAACACCAGAATCTCGCAAAAACCTTGTATACGAAGACCGAGGTATGTCCGTAATAAATAGTCATTGTTATTTGAGGAGAAATATAAAAGAAAATAAGTTCAATACAGATGCATTTAGGTCTGTGAAAGCATGACATGTATTGAAACTAGTTTGCAGCGCATTCCACCTGCTATAATATAATCTGCGCTGTTTCGCAACTCCACCTAATGGTATCTATGTCACGGAGTGGGGGCAAGATAGCCATATATCGCGTGAGTGGGAGGGAGAGGGACGCGAGATGAGACCGAACTCCGTGAGAGGACGGAGGGGCACAGCGTTCCGTACCTACTTTGTTATCTGTTCGCGAATATTGTTGCGCAACGTACACCAGGGAAAATAGGTTTCTATTTAAAATCAACAGTACCTATGATTGCAACACGCATGCCCTAAATGTTTTCATACACTCTGTTTGGATAGGCGCTTATCATATGCGTCTAGGCATTGTGCTGCCGATTTGTAAAACGACGCGAACTTTGATCTTGATGCAATGGAAACATATTTGATAGGTCGGTTGTATATTCGCGGCGGAAGAATTATTCAGTTATTTCTGATAATTACATTGATTTTAGAAATTCGTCAATTCATTTAATTTTAGTATCTCACAAGACATGCATGGAATTTAGTTTTATTGTAAAATAATTAGCTTTTCATACGCTTTTGGAATCGGTATTTACGTACCAACATGTGGGAGTATATTTTGTATGTGATCATAATTTGTAACAAAATAAAGAGTCATAAAATATATTTATTGAAATTGTTTTAATATATAGACAGGTACAGGAAGATGTTGCTACATTATTTAAACAATATAAATATTGAAAGATAAATATATACCATTTTTAAGTAGGTATGTAATTTTTGAAATAGTTAACTTTAGCAGTCTTTACATGACGGTAAGTAGCTTCTTACGCAACGTTACGTAAGTGATATTTGCATTATTTATATGATAAATGTTAAGCTGTGTGGTCCAGTAAACATTTTGAAAGACAAATTGATACTTCAGTTTCCTCGCATCGATAGTCCATTAATTGCAGAGCCAAGTCCCCGCGTTGGCGACGTGAAACACGTCTGTTACGAAAGAGTGCGGAACAGAAGTCGATAGATTCGCGCTCCATTACCGCGCCCGCGCCTCTAACATGGCCGCCGCACGTCCACCGAGTCAATGGCCTCCAACTTGCGCTTGCGCAACACCACGCGCGAATCTCAATAGCAAAACAAAGTCTTCGCTACCTATGTGTGCCTGGTACGCACGGACAAACACCAACACATGCGTGATGTTTACGTTCGCGTATAAGCTTGCGCGTGTGCGCG
This sequence comes from Cecropterus toxeus, assembly GCA_018249875.1. Lineage (NCBI taxonomy): Eukaryota > Metazoa > Arthropoda > Insecta > Lepidoptera > Hesperiidae > Cecropterus > Cecropterus toxeus. The sequence continues at coordinate 6,250 of DWNE01000759.1, read as the reverse complement.
TGAAGGGCCATAGTCGAAGCGGTCGACCTGCAATGCTGAATGTTGATTAATTTAAATTAAAAAGTTACCATGAATTAGTACATTCTGAGTTGAAGGATTTTATGCATGATACTGGCATTATTACATACCATTTGATATGCTATCGATATCGCCGTGTAGCTGTTTACAATTACCTACTATGTATCTAAAATCAAGGTGAGGTGTGTTTAAATATGTAATTTGTAAACATATTTGAGTATTTTTTTAGTTTTTTCAAGTATAAACTCATCATTAGGAATGTTGATTTAAAATAGCTATCAATATTCCCTAATCAAGAAGTATTTGCAATAATAAGTAATCTATAGTTAAACTACCTATAATAAAATGGGCAATATATCTGGGAAACAGAGCACTTAGTTTGAAATAGGTATCCTGCTCCCTAGCTACTTGGACATGTACCTACCTATGCAAAAGTATGTCTACATTTGCTCTACTTACATTTGTTTTCCTTGTCCGGTTTCAATATGTGAAATAATTACTTGTCCTGCTTTCGATGTTATTATTTATTTAAATGGTAATTAATCCGATAACTTGAAGATTAGCTCTATTTGAACCTTGGTTCTAGTAGCTACAGATGCCGTGCCAGTATTTCTAATTTTGAAGACTTCGAGGATGAATACAAATTAAATACGGAAGCAGTAGTTGCCATAACTAAGGTTATATGTGTTGAGATATGAGAGTAGTGTGATAAAATATTTCAAAAAAATATCAACTAAAAACTTCGTAGAGGCTTTTTGAATACATGTAGTAATTAACGCTAAGTACACAAAAAAGGTTCAATAGCGGCGATCGACGAAAAAAACCAGAGTCTAGTCATCGACTTCTTTTCTCATTTTATGCTAAGGTACTTAGGTAGGGGAGGTCCAAAATTAGTCATTTTTTTTTGTTTTTTGCCTTTTTTATCAGACTGAAGTAGCAAATGACCATGCAGTCCAGCTGATTGTAAGTCGTCACTGCCGCCTATAGACATCCGCAAGCAACTTCTACTGGACCACTGAACAGGTGTTCTAACTGAACTCGATCACGGATGCGTTGCTACTCTCAAGGACTAAACTCAAGGACCAGGATAACCACACCCTTCCCCCGAAACGCAAGAACTCGAGATTGAACTACACTGATTCTATCACCTGGTAAATGCTTGTGCTAAGCTAAAAGTCCGGATCTTCCAAATCCCTCCTTTTATACGCCAAAGCACACACATTACATGTAAGTGGAGTTTGGATTGCGTGTTTTGGAAAATAATTTTCCTATGGTTAATCACATGGTTTGCATACACGTCGGTGTGACGAATTGTGGATTGGTCACAGAAATAAAACACAATTGGTTAGGCCAATAAAATAATAACCATGAGATTTATTGATTATTTAAGTACAAATTCGTCAACTATCTCGGCACTTGTTACTTTGATTTTATTGGATAAACACTGTATTTATTATTTACTTTTGAGTTTGACAGTAACGGAACCACGAGTTAAAATTGACGTCTCTGAATCTTTGAATAAGTGGGTCGCAATCTACGTCAGTTGCATACCAACATCTATTTTTACCGTAATACATACAGAGTAGTAAAATATAAAGGATTACCAAGATTAATGTTTTGCAGTTTATAAAGGATTAACTTTTAAATTCAGCCAACATTTATTAGTTAATAGTAAGGTAAAGGTTTACGAAATTGTATTAAAGTAAAAAATATAAGTAATATTATGATGTTGAAGCCATACTAATAAAAGTAGTAGTAGTCAGTAGTTAACTGAAGTCAGTTTTAAAAGAAAAAAAGTATTCTGAAGTTGTTGGAAAGTACTGAAGTTAGCATTAAAATTGTACTAATCATCGTACAATAGATTGTTCTATAAGGTAATTAAAGGGTTTAATAACATTAAACGGGCAAAGGTGGTTTAGGGACAATTGTGAAGTAAATTTATTGTTAAACTATTAATAAACGAACTTGAAGCATGCATTGAGTGTTCTAGATGGGCGTTTACGTCATTCCGCTACGGAGTGCTACGGCTACGAGCGATACGTTTGTAGGTCACCAGCGGCCGGAGTTTGCACGTGCGCTAAAAGTGACAATATCAGTTTTAGGTTACCTCTGTTCAGTTTTAGAAGTATTATACATGCCCAGATGTGAACGTGCAATTAATGTAACGAATACAGAGTTGAATAGCAATATTTCAATTATATATTAACAAAATATCAAATTCTTATAATAAACTAAATAGTATGTTAGTACTGAAATAATTACTTTTAGTTGGTTAGTTTGAGTAAACTTCATCTTTGAAGTATAAATAATCAATATATTGCAGATGTTTTAATGTCTCACGCTTAATTATATTGTTTATTGAAAAATATAAGTAGACAAAACAATTATGTACGAAACATGGTAAATTTCTGATTATAGTTGAATTTTCACCACTAGATCAAACCACTGGGAAGATATGCAGTGTATTAATATATAAAAAACTGAAAAAATATGGCCGTCCTTGCGAACAAAGCGATGATGAGAAAAACTCCAGTACTCATTAAAGTTTAAGGTTTATTTCCGTGAGTACGTCATACGCCTTTCAAATATTCAAAAGTTGTTGTTGTGCATGCGAATCGGAAGTGTTCGGAAGAGGTCGTAGCGAACGAACGACACGTGTAAAGCTTGCGCAACTCAACCTTGCGCTCGCGAATAACGCGGGAGAGGAGGTACAACGCTACGGCCCTAAGCCCTGTTAACATTGACCAGTGACGTCATTATTCTGTAAGATATAAACTGCAAGTCTCATGTTGTCTTATTTGGAGGTTTATGTAATGTGTCTCCTTGATCCGTCTTAGTATGAAGTTAAATTAATAAATTATCATATTCCAAAATGTAGGTACACTATTTTATAATTTACCATCTCTTGTTGTTGTTGTTGTAGTTGTCGTTTTAAAATTAATTGAAAAAAGTAGTATACCTATAGTGCGTAATTCATTATATCCACTTTATTCATATTATACCTACTTGTTTTTTTAGAATTAAAGTACTTGAGATTGGCAAAAGATTTATTGCTACTCGAGAACTAAGTTATAGAGCGAATACGCTTATTTCTCTCCATTACCAGACCCAGAGGGGAAAAGGAATGCTGGTGGAACTTCCGCAGTGGAACCGCGAAGACTTCAACTCTGGCCATATCTTCCGAATGCATGGACATAGCAATAAAGACTGAGATTAGAAATAGGTTTTCTAGAACATATACTAAGTATTTATTTTGATTAGATTTAATATAATACCTACTATATGAAATTGTGAAAGATGTATGACTTATCTTAGTTGGCTACAGTCTGGCCTTGATGACTGATAAATAAACTATTGAAATAGTCAAAACGTTGTTTAAAACAAGGTCAAGGATTCATTTTTCATTTTCCTCAAATTATTGTTTACAAGGAAAACCCAAGCTAATTTGTTTTCAGCAAGGACCACGTAGGGTATTACTTATTTTACATGAAATGATATAACGATATTTTTCCTTTACACTCTTAATTAAAAGTATTATTTAGGCCCTGTAACTAAAAATATTTCTTAACACTGCCTTAAGTTCATTTCTGATAAAATGTGTTACATATTGCCATCTTCTTTTACATCTTCATCTAAAACCTAAAAATTTACCTAAACCTACATTTTCATTTTCAGTTAAAGTGCAAGATAAAATCTGAACCTATCTCACATTTTCATAGACGTAATTTTCAATAGACAACGCAAAACAATCGTCTTCATGCGTTTAGCATTATAATAAAAACAACAAAATGTACATTAAACTGCTATAAAATATTTTTTATGTTCACAATGACGACCTTAATAACATTAAACGTGTAATAATACGAGTTTATTCTGTTTCAGCGTCGTCGGGTGATGTGAGTAGCGAATCGAAGGGCCTCGTCGATGGGCGCAAGGTCGGCAAGACCTTTGTTGCCCACAGTTAGCATTGGTAACGACGTATGCAAATGTTCTTTGCGTGTTTACCTCTACCGGTGTACAGCTGTAGGAACTTACGTTCGAGACAACATTCGAACATGGTAGTACTCTATGGTCGATTGTTGCCTTACCGTTGATATTTCCGCTTCGTAACAGTAAGAACGACATTGATTTTCATACTAACACATCGATGATTGACTGCTTATTAGCCGGTAACCACGCTCATTTGCTATTTTCTTATGTTATAAATAGCAGAGGAGCACTTATTCTATAATCCGTAGTAAATCGCAACTACCGCCCATGAATATTCAATCAAGTCGAGTAAGAGTTGAGTCCAACTTAAATTCGATACCTAATGGGTTGCTACTATGGAGGGCTTAGTAGGAACTTCTCTAGTGTCTATCCATTATCATCCTGCAAACAAAGCAATGCTTAACATGCATAGCAGAGATTAAGTGATGCCACGAGAATCGAATCACAAACTTTCGTATAAGTACAGTGCTTTCTATTGAAATAGTTGACTACTTAGTTCAATAAGGTACATGTAGAATACATTTACACATACTTATTTAACGGATGAGAATCCATTCATTTCTGTTCGTGTCTGCTAACTATGCTATGATTTCCTAGTATCGTTAGCAAGTGCGGAATGATATGACGCATCATAATCGCTATTCGAGGTCGAGAATTGATAAAATATTTTTTCAGTCTTGCAGACATTAAATGCATTACAATAATTTGTAGTTTTTCACTACACAGCTAGCTAAAATCCTTCTGTTTAAGTATTAAAATATTTTACATTATGAGCTTTAATCTATTAAGCTGAGCGAAAAAGTTGTAAGATTTAACTGATATTAGAATCTAAAACTAACAAATTGGTAAATATTTTACAGAAGCTATAAAGCTCAAGGCGATACTCGTAGCTCGTCCCACGACTCGGAATTTTCGAGATAATTTAGCAAAGAACGAGAGCAAATTAATTCAGCTACCAGTGGCAGTGGCGGTTCAAGGAGAGCCCTGCGCAAAGGGCCAACCGGCGTCACGCTCTGCCATTGACCCACTTAGTCGGCGTGTGCGCACCGTACGCTCGCGCCCATCGCCCTACGGTGTGACCACGTCACGTACGCACATGCCATGCGATTTTCAAATATTTTAGCAAGGTTGATTACTTGATATCTGTTTTTCGGTGAAGTTTACAGAAATCTGACATATTTTTTAGACATATATGTGTGAAAATCTAAGCTAAATGTACCTTGTAAAGCGAAGGCCATTTAACCCAACACGTTATTGTCTACTACTAAACATAGGCCTCCCCAGGAAGAGTAGACGATTGTAGGTATAATCGTGTATATACTTAATTCCGCATCAAAATACTACTGTCTTGACATTTACGTAAAGTGCAAGTTAAAAGAAATATTGATGATTTTATATTTTCGATAGTGAAACATTGTCCAAGCTAAAATATTCGTTAAAAGTTATTTTGTCAGCATGGTCTAACGAGCCCAGAATGGGTTCTATAGCGCTCACGTAACCGTAGGTATAATCACGGAGATTATCACTTTTCTCTATGAGTGTATCACATTTCAGCAGACCTCGTTTTATACAGTTGTTTGTGGCGCGCATCTCAAGGCAACGGGTGCCCTCCGCCGCAAATAATTCTGCTATTGTGAAACACCCGTCTTATCACCGCTCAGAACCTTGGCTACATCACACGAATTACGGTCAAGTTGACGATTTCAAGATTATATATTTCATATGATAATAAAATTTCCGTAGCCGGCTTGTTACTACTATTTTATGATTATGTTTCGCGCTATTGCTAAGCGCTATACTGTTATAGCAAGGAGTTATTTTTCAGGTCTACGATGATTTTGGTGAATATTTGTAATAAAACAATGCATGGTCATACCTTCTGTATGTACGATTGGACTTAGATAATAACTTTATACGATATACCGACTTTGAAAGACCTAAAGTAAACTGAAAATATTTGGATTTCCTCTTTTATCTACAGTAGGTACCTGAGACGATCTGCATGTTTGTATGATTCAGGAGCAAACAAGTCTACATGATGACAGCCGTTCATGGACAGGGGTTTTATTTGAAGTCTTTGAAGTATTAGCCAGGTGGTTGAACCAGTGTGGTTCCACCGGGGAGATCTCAACGCCACACCTGTTTCTAGCGTGAAGCAGTTCTTGTGACGACCCGCGTGGTCGAGCGGTAACCATACCGATCTGACGCGCAATGGGTCCCGGGTTCGATTCCCGGCCAGACA
>DWNE01000758.1:0-25867 GCA_018249875.1 Cecropterus toxeus | reverse complement strand
TTACATTTCATTGAAATCAACATTTCACAAAAAATCATTATTGCTATTGTATTTTGTCATCAGTACTTGCATTCTTGTGAGTGACGTCACGTTTGACATTCGTCGAGTTAGCGACTAGTATTAAAAGTTTTTTTCGATTAATGTAATACTTACTTATTTATAAGTTAGTGAACATTTTAGTGTCATTTTCTTTTATGTTTCTTTTTCTATTATTTTGTACTAAATTAATGATATATGTTTCTTTCTATATAATATATTTGTAGATTCATTATGGCTCGTATTTCATATGAACGAAGAGCAAGACAGTAGTTTCACATAAATTAAACTCGGACACGGAATCGGGAGCGTTGAACGTATATTTTTATTTAGTTTTTTCGTTTATCTGTACTTTGGTTAAAATAAAACGTTTCTTTTACTATTTTTACTACAAACAAGAATTTCATGGTTAATGGCTTTACGTTAATGTACAATTGTGTAATATCTGTCGCTGTAATGGTCGTATTACTACTTGTTCTACTAAACCGAACAAGTGGGAGTCGGACTTGTATATTAAGGGGTTCCGTATAGCAAAATTATAATAATATTTATTTTATTGCGATATTTTCATATTATTTGGGGTCTTTAGCAAGCAAGAAATAATAAAACTATCTTTAAATATTTATTTGAGACGCTTGTTTTTAGATATGCATTAATCATTATTCTTTCAAAATATCACTCAGCATGGTACGGTACAAAAATAGATAGAATTTTAATAGATACCATACATAATTATGAATAGTTTGCAAACTAAATAAAAAAAGGCATGACTAGACTAAGAATATAACGCGTAGTATTTTGATGCAGATGTGTTTTAATATAATTAACCCAATACCCGTTGTGGCTGATAAATAAACGATCTGACAATGTAGCTATTATGCATTCGCTACTCTAGAAAGAGTGCTCAAGACGTGTTATCAGTGAGGTCAAAACTTACTGCTGTAGCTCCTACGAAATTTGATAACCTTGCTATACGTTCTAACCTAGTATCTTTTCCTGCTATGATGAATGTAAAGTTCTGTTCTTATAAATATAAATTATAAAATCTTTCGCCTGTGACGTTCGCGTGGACGTTATTTAGTTAAGAGTTGAGTAATAAGTTATATGATCAGTTAAATCACGTTTCTTTTTGTGAAAATTCCATGATTTTTTTACCGACTTCCAAAAAGGAGGAGGTACTCAATTCGTCTGTATTTTTTATAATATGGTTGTATATGGTTGTATGTATATAAGTTGGTAACAAACGTATTAAACTTAAATTAATCGGCCATTGCCGCCCAGGGACATATCTTATCAACGCTAGATAGCATTAGAATCTGAGGTTAGTCACAGATGCATTGCCAGTCCAGAGGATTAAGTTGGAACGCGTCGGATATAAGTATGTTTTCCTTATTATACTCTTCAGAACGCACAGCAGCGCTTAACATTGATATTACTATATATGCATTAAGATATATGACCACGGTGCCTCTTAGAGTACCATTAAGGACATTGCCACCTTCAATATTTACAAGTTTTATTATTTAAATAAAAAAAGTCGCCTTCCTCTCCATCTTATTTGCAGGCGCCATTTTTTAAATTAAATATGCCACTTTTCAAACAGAGAATTCTAATGATATGTCATATGTCACGATCTGTCAAGCCATTTAGCTGTAGCTCGTGCCAAAGAAATGGACATACATACATACATACTTACATACATACATGCTTACATACACTCGAAAAATATTATCCTCCTTTGACGCAGTTCCAGCTCTCAGGGGTAACAAATCTGTTGAAGACCTCAGTTAGGGTTTTGATCTTATGTGGCGTTGATTACAGATGCCCATAGGCGACAGTGTTCACTTACTGCATGTTCGTTTGCTACTTTTTACTAGACTGCCTCAGAAGGAGGGTAATATTTTTTGAGCGTATCTGTGACTTCCACAGTGTAGGAACTGTGCCTGATAACATAATAGAATTAATGATGTCTAAATAATAACTTAGCATGGATTCATTAAGGTTAACAATAAAAGAATACGGTATAAGATCTTCACCCGGGGCAGAGTCTTTCAGGTTAGATAAAACATTGTTTAATTCGATCATTGTAAAAGGGGAATTAAGACCGCTGCGTTCATGGATTGTACTATTCATATTAATTTGTTGAAAACATTCTACTTTTTCAGGGACGTAAGGTGGAGCCAACATATCCATAAACTGATAAGCAAGATTAGATGAAAGAGATACATAATTAGAGTCTTTATAAACTGATCGAAAACGTTTAATATTTTTCCAAACAATTGAAGAGTGGGTGTCGGGTGAAACCAATGAACAAAATGTTCTCCAACCGTTTAACTTTTTCTTCTTTAAACATTTACGTGTATTGGTAATAGATTCAGACAGCCTCTTAAAGTTCTCAGTCGTCATGTTAGAACTATATCGTTTTTCTGCCTCTTTTCGGTTTTTAACTGCCTGTGTACATTCTTCATCCCACCATGGTGGAGATGAAATTTGGTGTTTTTTGGTACTATTACCACGAGCAGGAAATATTACTTTGGCCGCATCTTGCAATGTGCTTACAAAAGCATCATTACAAGCAGTTTCATTATAACAACTTAATTTAGGAAGTGACATAAACTTTGAATTTATATAATTTTGATAATCTGTCACATTTGTTTTGTTTAATCTGTATCTGGGCCGAAAATGTTTTTGTTGTGTACTGTTTTTATTAGATGACAGCAAGTTGATTAAAATCGGATAATGATCGCTACCGTATGTAAAAGGGAGTGTATCCCAAGATAATAAGGAGGCTAGGTTCGGAGAACAAATGGATAAGTCAACAGCACTTATATTCTCATTGGGACCAGTACAACGTGTTGGTTTACCCGTATTCAAAATACACAAATCATTGCTATCGATTAATTCTAACATAACCTCACCATAATAGTTATTTAATGTACTGCCCCATGACTGGTGATGGCAGTTAAAATCACCTAAAATTAAAATTGGTTGGGGAAGGGTTGGTAATATCTGTTTAATTGCATTAAATACCAGTAGAGATGGATGAGCAATGTACGATGTCACATAACACACATTATCAATAGATATAGCAAGAATAGGAATGTCAGTATTATCAGGAAGAGGGACGGAAGAGAAATTTACGGTGTGTTTGATAAGAGTGGCAATGCCACCATAACCATCTGATCTATCCTTTCGGAGACATGTGTATCCAGGTATTTTAAATGGAATATCCGGAGACAGCCATGTCTCCGAAAGGGAGATAAGTAGTGGGTTGTATTTATTAATTAAATAAGTAAGATCACTTTTCTTACTTATTATGCTTCTGCAGTTCCACTGCAGGATCTTGAGTTTGTGATCCATTATTAATTGTGATTTGTTTTAATATTTCAATAAGAGTAGCTGCGTTGTTCGGTAAATATGTATTATTTTGTAATAAAAGATTAATTAGGGATATTATAATTTCATTAACATTACTTTGATTTTCTTTATTTACATCATGATTTACGTTAATTAAACTGCCATTACTAGGCAATGGAATATCATATTCCCTAATGATAGATTTATGAGTTTCTTGATCATATCCTTTCTGTAGATGATGAGGGGAGCGTGGTTTTAGAAAAATTGTTTTTTTATATGACTTTCTACTTTGTTGGGCAGAAGGGTTGGTGTCATTTGATCCATTTGGGTCCTGTGTAATATATTGTTTTTGTGGTGTTTTTAAAGCATCTGAATATGACTTTGATATTTGAGGGTGCATTTTTGAAGCTTCTGCATACGATATGCAACTATGAGCCATGGTTAGTTTAATCTGCTTCTGCCTAACAAACTCAGGGCAAGACTTATTATTTGCAAAATGAGCTCCAGAACATAAACAGCATAAGGCGCAGTCATCATTAATGTTACAAATGTCACCAGTGTGGCCCTCACCACACTTAAAGCAGCGTGGTTTGGAGCGACACTGTGCCTTTGTATGGCCGTACCTACAACACTGATAACACTGGATGGTAGGGTATGTGTATAACTCAACACTTAGAGCATTGTAGCAAATGTAAACATTTTTTGGTAAAATTTGGCCATCAAAAGTTAATACTACCGTTTGTGAAGGTTTCCAGACAGGAGAGCCATCAACCATAACTTTATAATTAAGCCGTCTTACTTTTATTATTTCCCCACAACCAAATGGTACTGTAATTGAATCTTTTATATCCTCTGGTGACCATTCAACAGGCACACCTCTAATTAAACCCATTCGAGTTATAGTGAATGTTGGAATAAATGCTTTTAAATTGTTAGACTTTAAACCTTCATGATTTAAAAAAAGGTTCGCATCGGCATAATTGGAGAAGGCTAATGAGATTTTGTTCCTGCCAATTTTTTTAATGCTACCGTTAACAATATTTTTAAAAAGGTATTTTTGTAATAACCTTCCAAAAGATATAGGGTGAAAAGTACTTGGGTCATTTGGGGATAGAAGATTACGTTGAACATGAACTGTATGTGGTGAAATGTCTGAATTCAGGAAAACCTGACGAGTTATCTGAGTGGGCTGAGTGGAATTGGAATTTACAAGTTGTGGTTCTTTGTTAGTGGATTCGGAATCACATATTTTATTAGACGGTGAATGATTTTCGTCGCTGTCGCATTTACAGTCATTTTTCGTGTGTGAACCATGACTACTCTTCCTTTTCTTATTGCAGGTCTTACAAATTTTTTTATGCTTGGGACGCTTGCGATGACTTATGTTAGATGAAGCGTCTGTGTCCATACTAGATTCATTATTAGAAATTGTAACATTATATGCTACAGGAGGAACAGAACCCCCGGGGTCCGGGGGTTCGTCCATGGTAATATTAAATAGACTTAAATAATGAAAACTTACCAAATAATTTATGAAAGAAAAAGAACTAAGAAACTAATAGAAGTATTTAAATAGTGAAAATTACAAACTCGACTGATCAAAGTAAAATATTTAAAATTTACGCTAAGAAATACACCCGCCGTTTTCAAGATTTCCCGCGCTTTTTTCTTATAATACTTTAGTGTACACTTTACGTAAATAGTACCATTTTTAAATGAAGTAAGTAAGATAATGCAATGTTTTATGACTTTTATGATTAAAAGTCTTAAGATTTTTTATTTGAAATAGTAACTACTTGGCAAAAAAATTAAATCTCGTTTGAAAAACAACACTTTGCACTATGGTTAACTGTCACTGTCAATTTATGACAGTCAGCTTCCATCAACGTTAAGATTGTCAATTTATTTAGCAACTTGTCAACGTGTAAATGCGTGGAGTGATTATTAGGAATAAAAATGTGCATATTTGATTTAATGTTTTAAAAAATCTTTACAAAAACCAGGCATTTAAATTAGATATAAACATGGTCCTATTAAGTAACGATGAGGTAACTTCTGTTTAATGAAAATCATCAAATATAATCTTTAATTATGATATAAAATTTGTTAATTCATGGTTTTCTTTCAGTTCTTGATTGAACTAGGGAAATTGTTTCAAAAGGCCCGAGCTTCTGGGTCGGTTACAATGACAATGAAACGATGTAAGTATAATAGTGTAATGTATGGAATCCTCAATATAAGTCAATGATATTTACTAAAAGTATATTTTATTTAGAGTATATATTTTTTGTTCTTATAGATGATGGACGTACAAAGCCACATCCGCGAGATGGTACTCCAGCAGTAAAGAATCCAGAGTACAAATGTTTAGTCCGTGCACAATCTCGGAGTAAGAAAATTTCAACAGTTATTGAGCAGAGAGATGTTGAGAAGTTCAGTACAGCATACTCCAATCTATTAAAAACGAGTGTAAATGGCTTGAAACGCTTGAAGAAACCTAAAAAGAAAGCTATGGCTACTCAATAACAGTAAGCAGGCAATGTGTCGAGACTGAAGCAGTGTATTTTGCACAAGAATGCGTGATAAAATGAATGTGAAGTGTATCTGTGCAATGATGAGACTAATATTATCGCGGAATTGACACATTTTAATTTGTTACAGGTACGATATGCGGTTTTCTGAAATTCTTTTTGCCGATATTTCGACCTAGTTACATGGATCGTGGTCATAGCGAAATGATTTAGCTGTGACTATGATCCATGTAACTGCAAAACTTATTCCGCTGTGACCACGATCCTTGTAACTGGGTCGATATATCGGCAAAAAGAAATTAAAAAAAAAAACATAATATGTACCCGTAACATATTAAAATGTGTCCGTGCAATGTTTGCTAGTTTGCGCAAAGTGACCATTGAACTGTGCTTTTCCCTCCCGAGGTGTGAAGAGTTGGTCGTCTGCCAGCTAGTAATGGTGGTGCATTTTAGTCATTGACCAACTGTCCGATGCTCCTAATTTTTATAAACGTTAAGTTATACACAAACATTTATATAATAAACAGAATAATAATATATTCTTCTGTATGTTTTAGTTTCCTGTTTAAAAAAAACAATCTAGTTATTAGGTATTTATTTTAAAGATCTTAAATTGCAGTAATACATGTGGTATAACATATGATTTATAATAAAGCTGATTCAATTTCATATCACATTATGAGACCAATACAAAACATTAGAATAGACATTCCATATAATTTTACACTAATTTGGTTAAGCTATTTTATGATTACAATAGATTATACATATAAATTTATTTGACATAACAATAATGAAAAACGTTTCACATATCCTTTATTTTTTTATAAACTTAACTAAGCTGAATTGAAACTAAATAACCCAAAAATAATTAAGCTAACTCATAAAATATCAAGCAAGTTACAAATTGTAAAACTTTTCAATACTAATTTGTGACGAGCATCTATCACAATCACAATATATTGGAAAATCATTACAGTCATTTGGAAGGCTTATCTTAAGATCCATTAAGCCGAATTAATATTAATTTCATCAATGTAACAATGATATAAAGTCCCCCTATAACTTCCATAAAGATTAAGTCAGAAGATTTACAAGTCTATAATTTCGGAAAAAGCATTATTTAATGACTCAAAGTAGCCATTAATTTTTATAATATTACCATTGAATGGTTGTGGAAGATCGAATTTTATGCTAAAGCCTAAAGATTTACAATATAAGTCAAATAAATTGTTCACTGTCAAATAAACATTTTTAGGACTAATGTACAGATTTGATTTTATCACTCGAATCCAGGTTGAGAATTAAAAAAAAAATAAGTTCGCATTAGTAAGCCTTACATACATATCATACAAATATGTCACAACACAACAAAACTATAAATCAACCTAAAAAAAGCCCGCAAATTAAAAAAGTTTGGCTTTAAGGCTCGGCGCGAAAGCCGTTAAATATTTTAAATAATATTGTATCAAATGGACTGCTTCGAAAAATATTTCGACTATAAATATTAATAAATGGAACAGGTCCATTTATCGACAAATTAATCTTTGTTCACGCTCATAAATGTAGGTTAGACCAGTACTTTTTAAGTCTATAATCTAGGTGGAGTGAAAGGTTGCGAACAAAACGTAGGACCTAATTGCATTAACGATATAAAATATATCACATTAGACACACATTTAACAAAGGCAAAGGCGTATAACAATTCTGATGTAGGCACCTCTATTTACAACATTCTGGGAGCATTGCCTCATAGTATATATTTGATGGCATTTTAGTTCTAATAATGCTGCTTATAGTTTGCGTCCCAATTTGCGAGAGCCTGTTCTTAAGATCTGTTAACCTCCTTAAATAGTTGCTTTGTTGACAGTTTCGCACAGTATAGTGTACGAAACCTGTTAAATGCTTCATAATTTTAGTTGAAATAACATCAGAGCTGAGAGTACAATGGAAATTATAGGTAAAATTGGCCATTAAAATCGGGGACATTATAGACAAAATCACTCAAACGATGCTAATTTTTAAATAAAAAAATCACATTGTCAAAAGTAAGAAACCCGTCTTCGTTAAAACATGTCGCACATTCTATTTCAAAAAATGTCATTCATTCTGCCAAGATCCATTTAAATTAAGTTCTTTTGTGGGTCAATGTACACGCTTTTATAATAAACTTCCCATGGAAATCAGAAATTTGTCAATAAGTAATTTCAAAGCACTAATTAAAATCAAACTTTGCCGTAAAGCATATTATAAAATATCTGATTACATAGAAGACAAAGCAGCTTGGAACTGAGCAATAGTATACATTTCAATGGTTAATTGGTTGTTAAAGTGTAGCGTATCTTGCAAAACAAGCCTCATGTTTAGTCAAATTTAAGGCAAGATACTGGAGCTATTTTTTATTGTAATGTAAAATAATTAATTGTTAAAAAAAAGATATTATACAAACAAAAAGGCAAACCTGCTGAGTTTCTTGCCGGATCTTCTCAGTCGTGGTAGTTTAAGAAAAAACAATTTAACTGACAATTTGTAAGTGCCCGCATAGGCCTATGCAAAATAAAGACATTTCATTTCATTTCAAAGATACTTCATATCATTTTTTTACCTATAATGTTTATTGTGCGCTCTTACGCTCAGACGTTAACACCGCAATACATGACAAATCTCAAACGTAGAACGATATAACGCGCGTAAGTTTCAGAATGTGAGCTTCGAATGGTGAGGCAGCATAGTCTCCGATATGTGAAGTCTGGAGAACACGTTTCTGGAGTCGACCCGCTTGTAGAAGACGAGCTGCACGCTTATGTCGCATTGCAAGGACGTACGCTTCTTACGTTACTGGAGAGCTGGTATTGCTTACGTGAGCCCATTTCTGGAACCGCTGATAGCAGACGTACCGCACGATGCACACTGCTCACGTCGCAGGCGAGGCAGCACTCTACCCGGAACGGTCTAGATGAGCACGTTCCTGGAACGCCCGTGCCGCGCCGCCAGGAAGCACGATGCTCGCGGCGCAGGCGAGGTACACTAGGTGAGCACGTTCCGGGAGGCGAGCCGCTTGTAGCAGGCGTTCCGCACGTGGTCGTTCCCGAGGCGCTCGGCGGCGTGCAGCACGCGGCGCAGCTCGCCGGCGCGCTCGTGCCGCGCCGCCAGGATGTACGCGCTGCTCACGTTGCGGCACGTCAGGTAGCAAGATATCTGTACAGGGGCACAATTAGAGGCACACTCGGATTATGTATTATAACCAACCATACTTATATAGACTTAAATGTATCATAGACTAAACCAAATAAGTCCTGTTCTTGCTAATTTAAAGGTCTAAGTTAGAACGCCTTGTATAAGTATGTCACCCTTATCAGACACTTCAAACCAGATCTCAGAATCTCTCAGAAGAAGAGTTCTACCACCATTAACAAGTTGAATTCACCGCGTAAAGAAGAGATATAGACAATACCTTAATAGTTATGCTGTGTATATCATCGATGAGCAGCTCTGCTTGTTCGTCGTAGAGCTGGCCGCGCGCCTCGCACCGCGCCACCACGGCACTCACGCCCGCTTCCAGCACTTGGTCGCTCATTAGGCTGCAAGTTTATATCATAAGTTACGATTATCATGTCATAATCTGCTTACTATAATACCCTGCTAACGCATTAGTCTGAATGATGCCAGTGTTGCCAAGTATTTTTTTTAATATATTTTTTAAAAACCTATAAATTTCAAGTGAAACTTAAATTTACCACAAAAACACAAAGATTCCTGTGTCTATACAGATCGCTTTCGAAAAAAAGTCCATACCATACAAATCATATGTCATCAAGGACGTATGTAAAGTGCACTCCAAAAGAATTATATAATTTGTAGTTATACTACATACCAGCCTTGTGGATGCCATGATATGTCTTTCATTCAAATAAACTCTAACTATATTTAAACTTTCATTAAGGTAATGTATTATATAAATTTAAATAGTGACCTGTAGTGTAGCTTCTGATTTTTTAAGCCTCATTTTACTAAATAATATTATAATAATCCTTGAAGAATTAATTTATTTTTGGCGTCGGGAATGGTACTGGATGTTTATTTCAATATATTTGATACCAGGCCACATGGGTTTGTGACGAAAATCCTTTTTAATATTGCAACTATTACCACTATAACGTGGCCTTTCCACTTGCAATAAAATAAAAAAAAACATTTACCTTGCTGCGGTTTCCTTCGATACGCGTATACATTTAGCTAATGCCTTGACTTCCATGAACCTGTCAGCATTTACTAAATATTTGGAAACATGAGTGTAAATATTCATCGAGTCCAACTTGTGTTCTGTTATAATCCTGAAACACAACATTAAAATAATTTTAACATCAAAACTAAAAATATAAACTGTATTGACATGTGTAAATAAAAATATATATGCATCATATTATTAACATAATTGTATGTTTCATAAAAACGAAAATCGATAGTAATCGAATGTTATTTTGCTATAGGCGTACTATTAAACTACAACAAATGGAAAAATACAAAAAATGGAACTAACTTGAAGGCGAGACCGAATCCCTCTTCGACTGTTTGCCCCACAGCGAGGACGACCGCGACCAATCTGATCTTGTCGGTGGTCGAACCGAACAGCGTCGGCGGTCTGAAGTCGTTGGTCTCGGAGTCCTTACGATTTTGCAACGGTATCACTTCGTTCAATACTTTCTCTGTCAATCTGTTGTTCGCTTCAGCGGTCGCCAAGTACTTGGCTAGTTCCATTTGTCGGGACATCGTAGTCATTAGGTTGTCGATTGTAGTTTTATCCAAATGGAACTGTATCGATTTCGGGTCGTTTGTTTCTAGAATAAAGAAAATTGTATAGAAATTTCATATGTCTTATAGTTCTGAAAATGTCAAATTTAAATTGCAAAAAAAAAAATAAGATAAATTTATTATTAACAATTTTACTTAAATAAATATTATGTCATTAGAATTTATTCATTCAGTATACGTTAATGATGACTTTGGAATCTCAAATAATAAAATAATATTTGATATCAGCATTTGAAGTTGAACACTTTGGTACCACAAATATCTATAAATAACTTGACTGATATAATTTTGTGTGAAGACTAAAGATTATTCTATATTTCATAGTCAACCAACCAGTTGGACTAATATATGCGCACTGCACTACATCTCTTCGAGACGCTTGTTCATTTCTAATATACGGTATACGTATATTACTACTAATGAATGAACTCACTATTAGCACTCAGCACACGGCTCGTCAGATGATATAAGGCCTCGATCAAATGGTACCAGTGTAAGTGCACAGCCACGAAGGGCGACGCGTATACGCGACATCAATACTATCAATACTTAGGGACTTAACTCACTATTGGCACTCGGTACACAACTTGTCAAGTGATGTAGGGCGCGCACGACGCCGATGCGCGTGCGTGCTGCCCGCTCGCATACTGCACCGCGCATAGCGCTAGACCCTTGCCTATTTCCAGTGTGCGGTATACGTATATTACTACTAATGCTTAGGGACTTAACTTACTATCAGCACTCGACGCAGAATTCCTCAGGTGATGTAAGACTGCCGGTAGATGGTTAATTTGGCGCGCTGCATATTGCAAACTTCACCGATTTTTGCGTAGCGGTACCATGTGTCACTTATAGTAAGTTGAATTCAGTTTATACTTAGGGATTTCAAAACTTACTATTGGCAGTTAGCACACAGCTCGTCAGGTGACGTAAGGTTGCGGTCAGATGGTACCGACGTACGTACAGAGCCACGAAGGAAGACGCGCGCGTATACAACCTCAATACTATTAATACTCAGGGACTTAACTCACTATTGGCACTCGGCACACAGCTCGTCAGGTGATGTAAGGCTGCGGACAGGTGGTGTCTCCGTGCGTGTAGGGCCGCGAAGGGCGGCGACACACGCGGCAGGGAACGCGCGTACAGCAGCGCGCACGACGCCGATGCGCGTGCGTGCTGCCCGCTCGCGCACTGCACCGCGTATAACGCCTCCAAACGTTTGCTCATTTCCAGCGTCCGGCATATGTGCATTATGTATTCCTGGGGAACGTGCAATTTTTAAATGAACAAACAAATATTATACAGTTGCCTAAATACGAATTAATTATTTTTCCTCAAAGCAACCAATGTTCACGTTTTCAAGCAATATACTTGCAATATGGAACGTGAACAATGATTTTTTCGCGGAATTATAAACAAAAAGATCATTAATCGATTTTTATTGGATGGTGGCTTTTGATAAGCTGTAGCCTTATCAACAGAAAGAAAAAAATATGACCATGGTTTAGTTTCAAGAACGAAGCCAATACCAATAAATTAAATGTTCTTAATACAAACACATATAATGCCTATATCCTTTCTAAAAAAATCACCCGAAACTTGCTAAATATTTTACGACTATCCAAAACGACGAATTCGTAGGAAACACAAAGAATTACATAAATTACACAAAAGAATATGGGCATAAATAACGGGAATCAGAAACCTTCTTAGGATAGACAGGACCTAAAAAAATTTTAACGATAAAAGTTTAGTCCCTAATACTTCTGTTTATTTTTCGTTTACAACCACTGTTACTATTCCGCCCCAAACAAAACAAACATATCGGTACTTACCGACCACATTTCCAACGTGCTATCGCTGTCACTCATGGCTTTCAGCAGGTCATTCACTTTATCCTTCTTCAAGCAGTCCATGTAAACCGTCTCCGTGAAGGTTTCCTTATCAACCAGATTGACATAACAGTATCTAATCACTTCGCTTAAGTTACTGTGCTTCATATAGAACATAATATTCGCAACGTGTGAGCCATAGTTCGTGAGATAGTACACACATTCTTTATAGAAGAATGGATCGAGTCTTTTATGCTGATGGTCCGGTTTTGGTTCATTATGGTTGTTGTTTCTACGTAGCAAGCCTTGGGCTAGAGATTTCTTCGGTTGGACGGGAGCTGTCTGGAAATCGCTGTAGTCCCCTTGCTTGATTTTCTTTACGCTCGCTAACATGTGCATTATGTTAAGCGCTGGTTCTGTCACCTGTATTTTCTTCTTGCCTGTGTTCATTAGGGTCAGTTTTTCGTTCGTTGACTGAAAAGTGATTAATAATATGTTAAAAATTTTGCTGGTTAGTCCAAACGTATGGTTTCATGCCCTTCTTAATAGTATGTGTGAGCTAGATTTTTTCTTAAGAAATGAAGTTATAAATGTAGTCTTTATGTTTTATTTTTTACAACAAAATTTTTACTAAAATGGGAAATTTACATTTAAATTCTAAAATATTAACGCTGACTTTCTTGAATTAGTTGTAAGATCTTCATGAAATTTACAGAATTAAAAATAATATTGACGTGTTATATAAGGTTATAAAAAATAATGGACTATAGGTTTTTGGCTATTGATATGTACTAATTCAAAAAGAATTTTTTTACGTTGAATGCGAAATTCTATATGATATGGGTGAAAGTTTCACCCATATCATACAAACGCAAAATAAACGCATAAACATAAACGCTTTCTACACTCATAGCTCCACAGAATGATATTCTCCTGTGTCGTGGGTGCCATGGACACACAAAGACAAATACACAAACACCCAGAACAGAATTCTAACTCATCATTTCTGTCTGACCGGGAATCGAACCCGGGATACACTGCGTGTTAGACCGGTATAAAGACCGATCCGCCACACGGGTCGTCAAAATGGCAACATTAGAGTTAATGTTAAATTAATTACCTTTATAGACTCCGCCTTATCCAAAAGCTGTTGATTGACCGGATAGTTCATATCTTCCAACATGGAAATAATCTCATTCAACAGCGGCGGGTTGGATCTGGTTCGCCCTTCAGATTGGACACTGGACGTCGAACTAGTCCTCTCCGAAAACCTTTTCCCCTGCATTCGTTTGTTCATAAACTGAGATTCTGACGCCTCCTTGCCGTATTCCACGTCATCGTGCATTTCGACACAAACGTTGGCCGTGTTCTTGAAGCACAGAGCAAACTTTCTTCGTGCTTCCTTGAAACATCCAGCCCGGAGACACGCCTTCCCCCACGCCGCTAGAACGCTGTTCCGTGCTATGCCCGATTTAGTTGCGATCTCCAACGCTAATTCCCATTTTTCCGCTTCCAAAAGTGATCTTACGATTTGGCCTGAAAAATGAAATTTTTGTCGCGTATTTCATGCATTCCATTGTCAATACACGTATCATGTACTTAATTACATTTATTTTATAAATCCTCACTATATTTTGTGGATCATCAGTGTCCTATATAGCTATACTGCCTGTCATATAATACAGGAGCCAAGAAGTTACAGTGCAGAAAATGTGTTTTGTATTCTTAGCAATAATTTAAATTTAAATAAAAAAATGAGTATGGCGTTTCCTCATTCAATGTTTACGCTTTTAATCACAGTAAAGTACATTGCAAGGTATATACAATTTTAAGCTTAATATTTTACTATGGGGGCAATATGGACCCCAAAAAACCATATTAAATTAAAAACCTGAAAGATTTTAAGAAACTGTGTACCTTCATCTTAGGAACTACTGGTTGGAATTGGATTTTTTTTTGTATTGAATAGTACATTTATCGAGGAAGACCCCGGGATATATAACATCACGCTACGTTTATTCGAGTAAATTAAAAAGAGGGGCATGAAAATATTGTTTATAGTCCGGGGAGCCTCAACAAGAAAAAGGTAGGGAAACTTTGCACTAGATGAAACAATAATTAAATAATTGGCCAAGTGCGAGTCGCAGGCGAAGAGTTCCGTGGCATTTTCATTTACAAATATTAAAGAGAAAATATAGCTGTGTTGTAAAAAATAATAAATATAGTCAAAAAGTTGTCCAACTACCAACATAAGTTTGTTTTTGATAGTGTTTGTATGAATTACAAAGTTATATTATGCGGTTTTAGAAAAAGTACTATATTTCAAAAACTATCAACTGTATCTTGCTCGAACTAATTTTCGTTGTAAGTTTGCCTTGACATCTACAACATATGTTAGTTTCCTAGTTTCAACTCCGTAATCTTAATAGTTACCGAGTAAAATGGCTGTGACATACAAGGGTTCCGATTTTTGCCATTTGGCTACGGAACCCTAAAAAGCCATCGTTACTTACTAGGATGCGCGCCCTGGTGCGGCACGAGGTGGTGCGCCTGGTGCTTGACGAGCGTGGCCATCGCGTCCGCGTGCGCCAGGCACCGCGCCGCGTGCGCCGCGCCCGTCTCCGCCACGCGCGCGCCCGCGCTGCACACACGCGAAAAGTACCAAAGATTTTTTTTATCTGATTGAAGTAGCAGACGAGCATGCAGTCCACCTGATGGTAAGTGGTCGCTGCCGTCCATAGACACCTATAAGCAACTTCAAATACAACATGGGTTCTAACTGAAGTCAATCACAGATGCGTTGCTACTCCCGAGGACTATGATGGTCGCCTCATATAAAAATGTGCCGGCAACCACACCCTTCCATTGAAACGCAAAAAATATGCTTCACGCTAAAAATAGGTGTGGCGGTGGAACTTCCCCGGTCGAACTACTCTGATTCTACCACCTCCAGAATGCCCGTTTCACACTACTACTTCTATATTTTAAAAACTTAAGACTTTCTTGATTACCTTTAAATCAGATTAGATAACAATTTAGATTATTTATGTTTACGACAAACTATCACTACATACACTTACGTAAATGACACGGTAGCTAACTTTCAAGGCCCATTATAACTACTGAAGTCGTAAAGCAGGTAGCTATTAAAGTAAATTTAATTATTTATTATTATTACTACCTAGTTGGCTAACTCTACGATCCAAATAGTTAATAGAACAGACATACTTGAACTCAAGACTAAATATAAGATAAAACAAATATGTATAAATTCAAATGATGTACACGAATAAATAAAACTGAAGAAATAGACAACGACACGGAATTTGCGACAAAACTTTGTATACTTTGTAATCCAAATTTTATCAAAGTTTTATCGCAACAAACGTGTAGAGTGGGTGGTTATGCTAAAAACTTAATTAAAATAAAACGTAATAACATATGAATTTATTTGGACAAGGATATTACTGCCCTACAAAAAACGTTTATAAAAATAACAATTTATCATTACTGAAATATTGATACTAAATATTATAATTAAATGACATTTTTCAGACAAGCCAGTCTGGCATGCCTGTTGAGGAACGCAGATGATTTTGAAGTTGGATGACACAAGGAAACTGCTGCACATCTTCTTTATTTTGTTTCTTAGCGGGAAGAGAGCATATGGCAAAAAAGTTGTAAAAACCATTTCGAAAGTGCCGTGATTACAAAATAAATGCGTGATTACAAATTGATTTAATATTCAAATTATGTAACGCAACGTAAACCACGCTTTAAGTTGCATTTCTTTGGAAATTTCAAGCGTTCTTCTCTCCAAGTCGTAGAATAGTAAAAAAAAAACATATTCAAACAAAACATCTACCTATCTGCTATTAGAAAAGAAAGAAAATCCATATTCAAGTGGAACACCTACTATATACTTAAATAAAATACATTGTATGAGAAAATAATGTCACCAAGAAAGCAGGTGTGCCACTGACCTCTAAACGGATTGTTTGCTTCGTCACTTACAGCAATTTGTTTCACTTTGTCAAGTTTTTGTCACGTTGATCTTAAGTCTACATTTTCCCTTTTTGACATTTAATAAAACGTCTAACTGTAAAAACAGTTCAGCATCTACTTAATTTAAGATTGATAGGGTTCTTTGTTGTTTGGAAGCACCGCCACACTATTTCTGCCTATTAATAGCAATGTTATGCGCTCTGTGTCCTGGTATGCAGGATGTGGTAAGGAAGATATACTTATACCAGGCGTTTCAACTTATTCCTCATGTGTATCCTTGCGTCTGTGGCTACTCTCAGGTACAATTCTGATCTTATCTGGATTTTACAGATATCCATGGGCGGTAGTGTCCACTTACCATCAGATGAACTACATGCTCGTTGCTACTTCCATATATAAATAACTATCGAATCTGACAGACGTTGTCACGTCAGACACCGACGTCGCACATATCATCGTTTCAGGTGACACATTAGAAACCATGCACTTCGAGCTTTTAGCCAATTGTTGCAAAATTAACAAAAACCAAGCAATAATTATAAATAATTAAAATTGAACAGAATTGTAAATCTGAACCATGCTCGGTTCCATCAGAAGACAAATAAAAATTTCATGAATATCCGTCCAGCCGTTTAGTAAGAGTTTAGTAGCATACACACGTATAGAAGAAATATATAAATAATATATTTACGTCACTAGTAACTACTATTTTTTAAATTAACAATCACTTTGGGCTCCAACCCAAAATCCTTAAATTTGTATCGAAATAAAAACCAGACATGTTTTTCTATCACTTGTTGAATTTGCGAAGACTGTTAACCTAAGAGAGTTCAAGGTACGAGCTGTCTTTTATTTTAAATAACTAGCTTTGCCACGCGATATTTTCTGCATTAAAAATATATAATTTCAAATTATTAATACTATTGTTTGACTGGATTTAAATGACACAAATGGTTAATGTTAAAAAAATTAAATCTTTTAAATTAAATTCAGTTACTTTGTTATAATACGATTTAAAAAAAAACTATTATTAGTTTGTCCTGCAAGCTATTTAATTACCAAATGCGTACGTTGCGCAACTTTCTTTTACATTAACTGTATGGATGATCAGGCAGCATGTATGTATGGATGATCAGGCAAATGTCATTTAATTATAACATCTATTTCTAGCGTAAAACAGTTCTTGCATTTCGTTAGAAGGGTGTGGTCGCTAGCTCACTAATATATGAACCGACCATCCCAGTCCTCGGGAGTAGCAACGCATCTGTGTTCGAGTTAAGTTTCCTGTGTTCTATATGAAGTTGCTTACAGATGTCCATGGGAGGCAGCTACTTCAATCTGATAAAAAAGACCACAATTGTCATAAATATTTAGCTAAAAATTAATAAGAAAATATTTTGCACAAGCAGGCGAAATAAATCAGATGACCTTGATCTAGATATTATTTGTCACCGCGAATAAGTCACAAAATCAGATACCTAACGATAATTTAAAATTATTTCTTAAATCTTAAAAACCGTTACTAGGTCAATGTTCACAAATAAGAAGTACTTACGAATAATTTTATAATTACATGCATAATACCAACATCTTTATCATATAAATTACCTCGTTATTTTTGATCTTCAACTTATTGTACCTAATTTAAATGTATACATATATATGTACATATAAAAATGAAAAAATTGTGTGACTATTTGTTACTCGATCCCGGAAGGACTACTGGTCAGATTTACATGAAATTTTGTATTTATGTAGCTTATTTACCTGGTCGACTTATAGGTTACTTTTGATTTTAATATTTTGGACTATTTAAAGATGGCGACTATGTTATGTCCTACAGAAAATCACGAGTACTTAAGCTTGCACCTAATAAATTGGTAATTATATTGAGTGATGCCTTAACGTAAGTCGTTAAACGTGCAAGGAATTATTAAGCGGTTTGCCTAAATTTATCTTTTAGCTCTTAACATTCATCACACAATTTTAACATAACTATATCCTGTGTCTCTCTTTATAGGCGATACAGTTTCTATACATCTAAATTAAATAATTAATTAAAGCGGAAAATATAAATAAATAATGTAGCCACCACATTCCAGATCGTTGCGTGCTAACATTTTTTCATTGTGACATATTAAACGAAATATCAAAGATCAAGACCGATCAGCGCTTCCGCCCTGTAAATGCCATTGCGTAAGAACGTCTTCATCAATACTTATCTCATCATTATAAATACATATATAATAATGTAACTTTATACAACGACGACGCCATCTATTACCGCACTGAAGAAATAGGAGCAGAAGAGAAACAAGCAGACAGCGTGTTGAATCCGTTATAAATTATATATAATTAAATTATTTCGTATGCATTGATTTGCTTGTGTAGATAAAATATACTTCCAATTTACTTGTCGTGTATATAACTGATATATTTTGTATAGAACTGATGCCTGCAGAGAAAGCTCTTTCTCGGAATAGGCGTTCAAACATAACCAGTGTTTCTACCAAGTGCATTAAACTTAAGTAATACATTTTCTAAACGTGTTTAAGGAATAATATGTTTACGACCGAACTATGGGAGAAAATCAGGAGGGAAGGTATCACAATTATAAAAAAACATATATATTTAATAAATTGACTTTATAAAGTCCGAGGGTTAGAGAAAAGAGGTATCGTAAAACTAGATATACTTTATACAATACTGTTATAATATTAATAAAATGCACCTACTTTAATGTGTTGTTCTTATAAGATTTTTGTGATTTATGGATAAGTATAATGGCATTTAAAAATACAGACAAATTGAGAACCTCCTCCTTTTTGGAAGTTGGTTAAAAATAGCGCCTGTAAATGGAAAAAAATAGGAAAAGGACCGACTTATTTATTATCTTAACAATATTTGTATTAAATAAAAGCTAGTAAATAAACCTCTAAAATATAGGTATATATTTTATTACTATGTTGATGCAATATCATAAAAAGCGTTAAATACCTAAATAAATTAGTATAAAGCCAAAATATCCGACTCCAATTTCAGTATTAGCAGTCGGGTTTTTTTTTTCATAATAAATCCTTGTGTAAAATAGGAGGCAGCAACGCATGTAGTAGGCCCCGGGTAAGATGTGAATCTTATGTGATATGATTTCAGACAGTAGACAGGAGATAGTTAACAGGAAAAAACTATGTGACTACGCGTACAAGAATGCCCCCATCATACAGTTAAGAACACGTCGTACAAGTAACATTTTAATTGCAAGGAATGAGTCACGGGAGCTTTTTGTCGCTGCACACATGCGACAAAACTGATCGCTTCGCACTAATGATCAGGAAAATGAGTCTTGTCAACGTGATTCATCACACTCAACTCTACCTGACTTCCACTCAACCTGAATTCAATTCTTATAATTGAGTTTTGGATTTCAAAGATCTTTCCTCTATCTCATTACTATAACAAAATAGATGGATTTCTATGCGAATGTTAAAACACTACCTACATCTGCAGAAAGCCAAAACTTAAAATTTTGTATATCGATTGAATTCTCTTCAAAGTAACTCTGAAGCTTTAGTTATTTGGCATCTATGATGTAAGCACACAAGAAAAAAAAGCCTGAAAAAAATATCAGAAAATTAATTGAATTAGTTACAAAAAAGATTCGTTTTACATTTCTTTATTTTTCACTTTAACCGAATTCTGTTTCGTTTCGTTCCAATTTCCCGATGTAGCGACAACACCCAGCAGTGCAAAATGAAAAGGTTGCAGCAGAGTTAGTAGCATACTATCCCCGAAGATAATACGAATATAATATATAACAATAAGTTTTACTACCATAAAACGACACTTGAAGTCTCATATGTGAACCCGTGCGTATGGCGGTTAACTCAACTACACGCGTCTCGCCGTCCATAGTAAACGGGATACGCCTGGAGCGAGTGACGTGGTAATATTTAAAATTCCACACACGGTACGCTGAATGAATCGTAACTCGCTTCGCAATATGGGGTTTTAAACTTGATTGATTACATCCACAAGTTTTTCACCCTCTTACTCATACGCCGAACTTGCCGTCGAATACTTACAAAAGAATTTAAGTTAAAAAGATTTTCCTGAACATATCGAATTAGTAAGATTGACAGCAGTCAGTCTTCTCACATATTCGAAAGAAAATATATTCTCTTATATTCCTTGATTTTCCCCGTAACTTTCTTATTGTTTTCTTTTATAAGAACGTTCTCCAATAATAAACACATGTACATAAATAATAAAGTGATGCCGTGACTAAAGGAAATAAGGATCATAAATTACAATCCGTATTGAAGGTCCCATCTCTGTGGTTCTTCGGAGGCACCAGCGTCGCACCTATGTCTGTCTAATACCAGCAGCGTTATGTGCTGCCGTGTTCTAGTCTAAAGGGTGTCGAAAGGGAGACATGCTTATCGAAGACGTTTCAACTTAGTCTTTAGGGGTAGCAACGAATCTGGGACCTACCTTAGATAAGTCTCTGATCTCATCTGGACACTAACAACAAGACCTGTGCAGTTGCAGCCACACAATTCATATATATTAGGAATTCCCAACAAATGCTTTAGTGAAAGTCAAGTTTCCACAGAATCATCACTTTTATGCACCTGTGCATATTTTCGTACTTGTATATTCCACGATGCAGTTACAAGTTACAAGGTGTGAACGGCCACGAGCGAAGGTACGGCGGCTTTCACCGCACGCGTGCTGTCGCAAGTCTTAGCAGACTAACGAATGATCCTTTCTGAGCTTTATTTACGGTATTACGTAAAAAAAAAACATTCTTATGATTGATTTTGTACAAAGCAAACGTAAAATGATTATTTCTGTTAACATGTAAATTGAATAAGAAATGAATCAATTTATTATTTACCAAGTGACTCCCCAGTTTTTCTCCTAGTTTCAACTTTAACCATTGCTATTGCATTGATTTCCCTTTAGCTTAAGAAACAGAAAAAGATTATTTACGTGCCAAGAATGGCATAAACTAGATAGAAGGTTATTCGTTGTTGTAACCAGGAAATTAACCCCCTTTTTTCATATATCAACAATTTCCAATTTGTATGTTCTGTTTTGATGATTTAACAGTGCAGTAACGTAAAGACACCTACATAAGTCTTCTAACTTAGTCACTAGGACTAGTAAGGGATCCACGGCCGAATTCAAGAAATAGGCCAATTTGATTTGAGGCAGCTAACAATGTGTACGGGTTTGCAAGTTTAAATTTATAAAAAATCCGCTCTGTATCAGCGCCAAAAAGAAATACATAATATGAATAGATTGGTTTTTCTTCATAAAAACTAGATATGTAAAGGATCTAAAGATAATAAATTTTAGATACCAATCACGTAAGGTTATCATATTACCATGTTATTAAGGAGTTTCTACAGAGGATTCCTGTGGACCTCGTCATGCATGGAAGATTCATTCACAGGCAGGACTGACGTATATTAGATCGCCGCGGGCGCCTTCCCACGGCTCCAGACTGAATTGAACCCAGGGTTGTCAGGTACCCGATACTAACAGTCAATCTTTTATTTTAATAGTTTGTCTTAACGTCAATTCATTATTATCCCATTTCTGGGAATTGTCACGAGATAGGGATGTGAAAAAAACGATTATTTAACAAATCGATTATTTTTTAGAATAATCTATTTTTATTAATCGATTTTTTGACCATAAATAATTTAATTAATATAAAAATCGATTTTTGCTCAGTAAGTCACATCTCTAGTACAAGATTTCAGAGTGAGAAGGGTTCATGCCATACATAGCCATCGCCATCCACTGAACCGGCAAAGTGGTGGACAGCATTTTTTTAAAGAATTCATAGGCTTGTGGGTTTCCTCTCCATGTTTTGCTTCGCTGTTAAGCATTGTTAAGCTTCCTTGTCTTAACAATGTAGATTTTATGATTGGTTGTAAAGCAGACAATGAAAATTTGTAGTTGTAAAATCATATACTGCTATAGCGTGTGATTTACTTTACCACAATAAACATTTACACTTATAACCCGCTTAAAATTATGCAATGCTTTCCTTTTTACCCGACAGCGCCAGAAGGAGGGTAATGTTTTTCGAGCGTATGTATGTTTGTATGTCCATAGATCTAAGTCCTTTACAGCTAATCTTCATTTATATTGTTTCTTTATGTCTTATCCTAACGGATGTTATAACCACATGGAAGATGAGATGAGATAGGTTCAGCAAAGTGGTAGGGACTTTACTAGGACTTCTTCATGAAGTCTTGGAAGCAACACGAAAAGTCACTTCTCGCTGCATCATATCACTTTCCCACACGCGTGCATTTTATCGAATACTTTATGCTAAAAATCCCACCATTTTTACACATAAAAATAGGACTATGCACAAGTTTAGAAGAATAACATTATGCAACGAAACGGCTCTTCCCGCGTTCCCGCCAAAACTGGTCTAAATTTGCAAAGTGGCATAGACTATATTTAAAAAAAATGGTGCTTGAAAATAGGAAAAAAGTGGGGGAAGGGAATACTATTTTTATTTTCATATGAAAGCCAGTAAGTAGACCATTACAAATATATATGTACTTTTTTGTAATTCAGTAATCAGCCCTGGCTTCCAACGCCTTTACCCATATTAAGGAGCCATTGCAACTCCACATAAGAACCCGCAACGCAAAAACTTTTAAATACATAACGTTTTATATCACTGACTTAATAGTAATTTGACGTGTAATAATAATATGGCAAAGAACGACGTGATTAATTGAAAATGTAAGTTTTAAGTTATTTAAAATAAACTCGAACTGCATAGAGGTTATTTCTTTGTCCCTAGTGAAAAGTCTATTTTTTGAACTATATAATATCCTTTTTTACGGGGGGTGTGCCCCCCGTAAAAAAGCCCGGTAATTCCAACCATGTTTGTGTGCGTGAGATTCGTGTGGACACTAATGGCGGGAAAAGCAATACGTTTTATAATCTGTATTTTTGATGGCCACAAATTATTAAAGTTAGGCTTAAACGCGCCAAGCCAAAGCCGTAAAATCATTTTAAATAATAATTTATTATAATGGTGTCAATTTAGATATTATATCTGTGAGAAAAAGAGATTAAAATGTATAATCGTTTATTTATCATCTTTAAACTAGTTGTTACTAAATATAAAACACAAAGTAATACAAATCTACCATAGAAACGCAGTTGTATTGACAAATTCTAAAACGACTAAGTACACGTGGAAAGTAAACCGTTCATAGAAATAATTGAATGTGAACTGAACGGATGAAGGCTACACAAAACCACGACATGCGTCAAAGCTTTTGTTCCTAGTATTACGGAACTGATTCACTATTTACAAATAAAATAGACACGACACAAGCGCAAACAGGAATAAACAAAGCAGTAACTATCACGAGAATATTGGTTTATTGTGGAAATGTTCAGAACTAGTAACACCACGTCCTTGATAACATTATAAATGACACAGTTATAAAGAAATATTGCAAATATAAAAAAAAATATTAATAATAAAAAGTAAATGAAGTCAGTAGGTACCTATTTATATAAACGAATTAGTTGTTATGAAACTAGTAACATCGTTAAAAACAAAACACTCGACTGCTTATAACGAATTTTTTGTTCATAATGATAAATCAATGATAGTCTAGTAAAATTATTATAATACATAGATATTTTTTTTTGATAAGTCATTTTTACTAGCTGTCAATTGATACTCGTATCGTCGTAATACTAAAAAATAACGTCCCTCCCCCCTTTTTCCTCTATTTCCAGGCGTCATTTTTTAAAATATCATTACAGAGGTCCGAAAATCCTTGTTCAACCGCCCTTAAGTTAATTTAGCAGTAGCATAATAATGAGAGACCGCACGTAAGACGTCCTGTTCATTAATTCATTCATCATTCGCCCAACTATGCACACAAATTATATAATTATGTAAATTTCATAAAAAAACATTAGTTTTTACTGACTACATTACATACAACTAGTATATAATATAGGATGGGTAGTTGCCCATAATATAACACTTTTTTATCAGATTGAAGTAGCAAACAAGCATGCAGTTCACCTGATGGTAAGTTAATACTGCCGCCCATGGATATCCTTAAGCAACTTCATATTGATTGATATCTGAAGCGACTTCAAAAAGAGGTTTCCATCCGAACGCCTCAAATATAACTGAGCCGGCAACCACACCCTTCCAACGAAAAGCAAACACAACTTCACAAGAAATTGTCACAAAACACGTTTCACTCTATAGAAAATACGCCTATAGAAGAAATACGCCTTAGTACGTACAAATGGGGCTATTGGTTGTCATAACAGGTGGTACGAATAACCATACAGTTACGTGTGTTTATTATTTTGCTCCGTTGTAGGTAAGATTGTAAACACATTATGGACTTTATGAAGGTAAGGGCGTTGACACAGCGTGCCGGCACGTCCATAGTAAACAACGTTCGTGGATAAAGCAGCTTATGCACCGCTATAGCTGCAAGAACGAATTAAAAAAAAACAAATACGAAGGCATCAAAAAAATTATAGTTTAGGTACTTATGTACTAACATTTTTATGTTTAAATAAAAATAAATGTAATCTACAAATTAGTAAATAATTTCACGTAAAATAAACGGTTTTGTGATTCAAATGTATGTTTCAAAATTGCAGTCTGTGTTTTTTCTTCTTTTATCATAAGAAAAAATAAAAAGAGAACAAATAAATAATTAACGAGTATGGCGATGAATTTTGTACTACGTCAATTATTGATTAGGTATTTCATAAAAAT
This sequence comes from Cecropterus toxeus, assembly GCA_018249875.1. Taxonomy (NCBI): domain Eukaryota; kingdom Metazoa; phylum Arthropoda; class Insecta; order Lepidoptera; family Hesperiidae; genus Cecropterus; species Cecropterus toxeus. The sequence continues at coordinate 491 of DWNE01000758.1, read as the reverse complement.
CTGTGAATGCAGTTTTCTTTACCTTAAATTATGAAATTTTCTGTTGACGGTTTTTTCCTTAATTTGCTGATTTACATTATTCTATATTGTACAGAACGTTAATTACACAAATATAATTGGAGTTACTGTAATAACGTTGAAAAAACTTGAATAATACATTTAAACGTGGTTTTTAAGCGTGATCGTATCACTCATTTATTGATACCAAGCCGAAAACCGGATGTACAAGACTTATATATTGATAAATAATAATAACGTAATTAGTTATAGCTCTATATTCCACAATGAACGGACCAACTATACTTCTATACTTAATATTATAAAGCTAAAGAGTTTGTTTTTGAACTCATCTCAGGAACTATTTCCAATAAATACTAGCTTCGAATCGAGAACAAATTTTAGTGTTGAAAAGTCCGTTTATTGGTTTAACTTTTTAACTGTTTGTTTGTTTTTTTTTTTCTACTAGCGGATAAAATCGCGGGGCAGAGGTT
>DWNE01000757.1:0-25880 GCA_018249875.1 Cecropterus toxeus | reverse complement strand
AGTTATTATTGTCATATTACTCATTAGGTAAAGTACTTTTGATATCAGTTAAAAGTTTTTTGATATCTGTAATAGTTACGGAATAATCGCCTGTTCACACTTAACGATTACACCCGGTATATCATAATACTTTTACTTGACTATTTTCAAGAAAACTCATATAAAGCTCATAAAAACAAAAAAACATTGTAAGCAGTCTGGTTTTTATTGTTTTAATATTTTTACAATGTTGCTAATTTATGCACGAAATGAAATCTAAGTTGGTTTAATATCTAAACATAAGCACTTCGTCTCGTAATGTCCTTCCCACACGCACCATTCATTTGTTACGATTGCACCTCTGCATGCTACCGTAATTCAAGCCAGTGCCACTACCTGACAATAAATTTATAGCTTAAAAGTTTTATAGTGTACAATTAATATTCATTTAGCTGTGTGATTTTAACAACAATAAAACTGTGAACACCAGTTACCACTACTGTGAACTAAGTCTTTTACGTTCGACGTCACTGGTTGCTGCTACCGTTTTAGGGTTCCGTACAAAAGGGGTAAAAACGGAATCCTATTACTAAAACTCCGCTGTCCGTCTGTCCACCTGTTTGTTACCAGGCTGTATCTCGTGAACCGTTATAGCCGGACAGTTGATATTTTCACAGGTCATTTCTGCTGCCTCTGTGACAACAAATTTAAAACGGAATAAAATAGATATATAAGGGGGTTCCTATACAACAATCCTAATTTACGGAACATACCCTTCGTACGCGAGTCTGACTCGCACTTGGCCAACTTTTATTTATGGTCTATCTCATCCAGCAAATTTATTTTATTGAGTAAAAATACACTTACAAGTTTGTTTTTACACTGTTTTATCTGCCATAACTAGGGAGTATGTTACATGGGCTTTTCTACATTCTCTGCATTCACATATTACCACACAACCGCGATTTGCAACGGTATTACGAGTCAAATCTTTTCGATAAGTCGAAGTTCGATCATATCACGGAACATACTAGAGTAAAAGCTAAATTCTGATAAAGCTGTTTCTCCTCTCGATAAACTTGTGAACGATAAAGATCACAAGCCTGCATTTCTTACATCTCTATAGTTCTCCAAACTGGAGGAGACCCGAAGCGTATTCCACCAATCTGCTCTCATGCTTGGTGTTGGCAGAGAAGATACGGGTTTCTTGTCAACCCATGACGGTTCTATACAAACTTCATTAGGAATCATTTAGCTGTGAGTGGTCATCTATCCAACTTTCCACCGCGCCCGGCGTAATCTAACTTTGTAGATCAGTCGAGATTTGCCGCGGAGCGCATAGCGCTACATGTATTAATTAATTTTAATAAATATTAATTACTTAGACTAATAATATTGATAAGCTATATTAGTAATTACGAGTAATTTGCACAGTGGCCAGAATTCGACCACAATTATAAATTTTCCATTATTTTTTATTTATAACACTGAAAAATATATTTAACGCTAACGAACGAAAGTAAAAGAAAATCTGATGTCAAATAAAAGAGATTACCTATTTAAAAAAACAAAAATAACGTGATTGTTTAACAATAATATACTGAAAAATAATTACTATAATAATGCTAATTGGATACTATTGGATATATTACGCAAATGTATACGTTAAAAGATGTGTTCGTATTACACGAAAAATAAAAATTATTTCACAAATTTATAAGTAAGTTTTTACAACAAAATTGTACTTTTTATTAATTTTAATGTATGTTTATTGTGTGACCCATTAATAACCAGCACCACCTCCATTAAATTAACGTATACAACTCAATAAATTAAAATGTCTGAGACGTATTTGAGGATACAGCTCCAGCTGGGTTTAGATGTCAACGCTCAGAGGATACTCTGAAACCATTGGCTAGAACAAGAGATCTGTCTCAGGTTGACCAAACATATATCGCTGCAAATACGAATCACTACAAACAATTATATTAAATGAAAACATAAAATTAATAAAGCTGGTCCTTATAATTTTCATAAAGTTGGCTTTACAATTGGTTCCGTCGCTGCAGAACCTCGGAAGTTGTAAAGATAAGAAAAGGTAGAAATAATACGAAGTTGTACTAACTTCTTAATATTTCTATCTTTAAAAATTCCCCGGACAAAGTCGCGCGTCATTGATAGTTTCATATAAATTGTGAAGTTGTAATGTAGTCCCTTTATTTTCCGAGAAACTGATACTTAATTTCAAGTTGTGTAATTAAAGAATTCTTCATCATTGACTCTCAAATTTTATTACATTTTGATGATCGAGTCATAAACCTAAATGTATCCCAAAACAAAATATTTAGAGCATGTAACCATAAAGTTTATTATGTGATGAAATTTAATTATTTTGCTTTTATGTATTTTTTATACATGTAATGAGAGTTTTTCAATTTAGTCAAAGTTCCTAAATTGGATTACCTATAAAAGCAAAGGGTAAAGACATAAGCAATGTAATAATAAACAACCGAACAAGACGATTTGTATGATTATTTGGATTAGTAATAACATTTGCAAATATGGGTTTCTTATTACCGTAACTTCAAATGCAGTGACTGCGGAGAATTTTCCGACTGATGCAAAGTTTTGTAAAGGGATATACGGAATGGACCATCAGTTTGAATTGTTTCATATTAGTGTAAATTGATGTAGTGATAGGCTACTAGTTGAAACTTTGCTACTTAATCGAGGCTTTAGGCAATGACTTTGATTTTATAAATAAATCTGCGTAGGGACCTGTAAAGAATCATTATTGCCTGCAATAATGACGAAGGAAAACATCACAAGGAAACTTTCAAAGGTTCGAAGATTTGACTAGCGCAGTGGATTATGACCTAAACATCTTTCAATGTTAGAGATGACTCGTGATCGGTATTGGGACGTTAAGAAGATGAGCACGTAAGGTGACGCATCGCTGCTTTCTTAACTCCACACAACTATATAGTTGTGTGGAGTGTGTTTGTTTGTTTGTGTGTTTGATCATATGATCAAACACACGAATGCTTATATAAATAGGAAGAGATACAGTTCGCGGAAATCAAAAAGCTGTGTCCCCATTGAGGAGTTTTATGTATTATATAGGATCACGAAACGGTTATATCATGCAGTCTAACACGTAGTGGGTACTGGGTTCTATCCTCCACCCCGGGAAGGACGGCGGTATACGTGTTCGTGTGCTGTCGTAAGTACCTGAAAGAACGGTGAGCGCATATGCTTGCCGAGAAAGAGCCCAAAAGGGGCATTGCGCTTGGAGGACTCCGGTTGCGTTCCGTTGGAGATCCCGGAGTCCTCCACAAAGCGCTGAGGACGGCCACCGGGGGAGCTTTAAGTGCGGTAAACATTCCACATAACCCGACGTCGCTCCCACGGCGTTGGATACCTTTTGAAGGTTTCCCCCTCGAAAACAAAAAAAAGGTTCTATCCTCCACCAGCTAATAATCTAAATTGTGATTTAGATTTCTATTCTAGATGTAGGTGTTTACGTATTTGCCTTTGTGCGTGTCCCTGGCATCTACGACACTGCAAAAAGTCCGATTGGGATTTACAAGTATGCGAAACGTTATTATATGAGTAACTACAATATCATCATGTAAAATATACAACTGTGAAAGGCATCACTTATATTGTGAACTTTTAATTGAGAGCAATTTACATTAACTTTATTATTTCTTACTAAAGATATGATTATGCAAACGGATCGCGGCATTGTTTACAGATTATGATAAGATTAATTAACTACCATTTGATGGCTATCTTTCGTCTCTGATAGCTTTAATTACGAAAAACGTTATAAACATTTTATCGGCCATGAAAGCTTCATTAAAATAACAATAGATTGTACTGATTACAAACCGATAACACCATAGATACGTCTCTATTTATGTTAATATGTGTATTTACTCCTACTGTACAAACCTGTATAATATGGACATTAAAAGAAAAAAACATTGAAGATATTATACACTCTCTAGAGGTCACGTCATAGGGATCACAAGACATAATTTTGTAAATTTTGTATCCATACATCATAATCTTTATAGAATTAGGCAAAAGCATTTTTTAAATTATAAATGAATAATTAGGGAATTACAATGCCAGCACGCATACATTTTATATAAATAAAATATAATATACATAATATTTTTTCGTATTCTCTAAGTTAAAAAGTTTTTTAAAGTTAAGCCTAAAACTCACCACACTAGATAAAACTAGAGATATCGTACGAGTATAACGTTTATTCAGATAACATCATCATCCATTATTGTTTCACTGGCACTGAGGCCCCCTGAACGGGTTAAAGCCATTCTCTATAGGCCATATAACAAACCTAAATTTTAAGGAGAACTAGCGACTCGTTCCGGCTTTGCTCGGGTGCAATCCTGATTAACATTACTATACAATACCTGATATACTATAGAATGTCTTTATATACAACGTTCACAGTTTTTTGTCTGCAAAAATGGCTGGACAGCCAAATCGGACAGGGGAAGAATTGGACAGCCAATCAGTACGTGACACGCTTCTTTAGACGATGCGTTTATTTACGACATTACATTAGAAACCTTTACTACAAATTATGAGTGTTTCTCACTATATTATGCATATATACATTCCCCTTAAATCAATTTATCTTTTAAAAAAACCGCTTTAAAATCCGCAATAAAAGCATACAGGTAAGAGGGTAGGGACAGACAGAAAGCAGAAAGCGACTTTGTTTTATACTATGTAGTGATTCTCAGCCCTGAGAGTTTTCCATGACGTTCTCAATATGATGATTTCTTTCACAAGGAAATGGTAGAGATGGTTGAGTCAGTGTTTCGATTCAGGAAGTATTACCGTCACATCTATTTCTGCTTGCTAACAGCGGTGTTAAGCGGTGATGTGTTCTGACTAGATTCCGAGGCGTTCGAAGTTGCTCCTCAGGAGTAGCTATATACCTGGCTACATTTGAGGACCAAGTAGCCAGCGGTAAGTCTCTAATCTTAACTGGGGTTGATTACGGATGTCCATGGACTGCTGCCGTTATTTACCATCAGGCGAATTTACTTTGCATGCATACTTCTGTATAATAAAATAAGAGATAAATAGTTCGTAATATAGACATCAGTTGCCGTGGAATTAAAAAAAATAAAATTCACTTAATTCATTGAATGGTCAATAATTCCTTTGAAATATATATCTTCGCAATTCCGTGTATGTAATAACTTAGTAATTCTATATGTATCGCATTGAAACAGCTAATATATCGTCGTGGAGTTCATATTTCATTCAAAATAATAAATTTAATAACCGTCGATGTTTCTGTCCTGCGTCCATTACTGGTCGAAAGTCGTTCCGTTAAGTCAGTTATGATAATTATGTGCATCTCCTTAATAAATAAGTACGGGCACAGTTCTCCGGTTCTTATAAAATAAATGTTTGACCCGTGCTCTCGAGCTCATGAATATTTAATATTTACAAATTATTAATCCAACACTTATCCCGCGTCGTCATACCAGCTAGGGTTGTCAACCCTTGAATGATATACAAATATCATAAATTGATACGTCATATGATACTAATGTATACCTATCATTTATATCGATTACAAATTTCATGACGCTTGCTTCGTTTAACTATTTTATTTATGCGTGTTCGAACAAATTAAAATTGATCAATTTTACATAAACATAAACAAATAAAATATATAAATCGATCAATTGATTTATATATTTTATTTGTTTATGTAAACTAATGCGAACTACAAGCTATAACAGTAAAAATATTGTTTTAATTACCTAATCAATCGCGTTTAATAAATACGTTAAGGTAACGAAAAAATTTATTTTTATGCAAGATAACTGTTATGTGGGTAATTTTATTATCGGTGGTTATCCCTCTTTTTTTTTCATGTTTTGCCAACCCTATACTACTACGAACGCATTCCTGTGTGATAGGGGCGACGCGCGACCGTACGTATTATTGATATCGGTGCCGTCATAGCTTTTGAAGGCTTTATGAAGATTAGAAATTGAGTGCTCTCGCCTCATCATTTCCACTAATATCCCTTTCTTATTAACGGCTAATAGAGTACCAATATCCCTTATACCTGTGTGATACCTTCCACTGTGCCGGTTAACATAAACGTAAGTGGATAATGAAGACTTGGTGTAAGCACTTATTATTATTGGCGATATGATATTATATTTTTTTTTATCTAATTAAGATAATTGTCCATAAATAATATTTGTTGTGGTATTAATGACAATGACACGTTTCCAATTTTTTAACAATAACTTCTATTACCTAAAATATAGATGTAAATATTAAACTATTCAAAGTACAGTATTAATAATATTTGTAATAGGAGATGTAAATATTTTATGGACCAGTTCAATTTATTTAGAATTTACATGTTACTTTGTGTCTTCAGTGAAAGTTGTAAATTCTATCTATATTACTTATTATATACGGAAGAGAATTCGATTCTTTTACATATTATTACTAAAATAAATGTCATGTAAATTGAAGTTACATAGACTCCATGTAAAAACTTTCTAGTCAATGCAAATTTGTACATCTTTTGATGACTCTTTGCTTGCGCCGCTAACTTCAATCAGTTCCAATAGACTATTGTTAATACTGATGGCCAAAAAAGCTAAAATTTCAAGATTAAAATATAAACAATATAAAATATATTCCGGAATATATATCGGTATCGGTGTGTATAAAGACAGGTCAGTCATTAGCATATGCCGCCGACATTATTACTATAATGAACTCAGTCACGCGTACATAAAATTTAAATATATAAGCGGCTACTGTATTAAAAAATATTGATAACAGATATTTTGAGATGCCTTTAATTGCTACTAATAATTCAATCCTATGCATTTCAGATAAGTTAAGTCCGTCGGACGGACGTTTAAAAAGGAAACGAGTTAATTGCCGCGTTTTACGGAGCGAATAAATCCATCGGAATGTTTACGGCGTCAGCACGTGCGACTTATTAATTGTATTCTACAAGTAACTGAGCGCCGCTTCACCTAGAGTTTTACCTCTGAATGGTTTTAAACTTACATGCTTAGCCTTTTCGAAAATTAAACGTGGATATTTTACTCCCTGAAAGTCTGAATACGATGAACATATACCTTTCTTCCAGAATATCTGCTACAGATAGAAAGATTTACATTTACGCCGTCTTCTTTTGTGGATGTGTTCGTTATTCAGTTTAACAGTTACGATCCAAAGGATATCATACCACAAAGTCTGTAACTTAGTTTTGTTCATGGTATTTTTTGAATTTTTTTTAAATGAGATAAAACGCATTACTTGATGTCTTTAAACATATTAAATATCAGAAAAACACCCAGAAAGTAAATCATGTTTAGAATAAACAGATCTACGAAATTTTGTTGATACATGTGTTACATTGTATAAATCTCAAGTACATGTAACCATCTTGCTAATCGACGTATACCTTTGACAGTTTACTATTGTAAGGTCCCTTTATTAACACTACAAATTTGAATGAGCTTACATGATAGACAATAATAGAGCAACCTTAAAGAATTATGTTAAAATAGTTCTTTGTGTCGGCTGCGACTTAAAGTAGAATTTGATCGGTGAGTCGGTGAGTCTTTTGAGTTCTGGCTCTTTAGGGAGACGATGGTCGGAGCCCTCTATCTCCGGCTTTGACGGCTCGATTGTTCCATCGACTTAACATATCAATTATGTCGAACACAAAGCCAGATAAGAGTTTGAGCGACATGAATAAAATAATTAACTGATTGGTGTTTGTATAATTCATCAAGTGGTCAGAGCCAGTGGAATCGAGCGCCTGGCCACTTAGTGCCATGTTATCTGATAGCTCAAGTTATTATCGTGCTCTACAATATCTCATAATAGAGCTGTAAATGCACTTCGCCATTGTACGATACTTTTGAGATTACAATTATCATTTCGAGTTAACGTTTAGACGAGCTTTAAGGAGATATGATCGTTGATGCGAGTCCCGGTCTTATTTCTGACAAGTTCTACGAGTATATTAATCGAGTACACATCAAAGTATTTTGAATAAAAACACCGCTAATTCCATCACATGGTTATTGTAAAACGTTTAACTTATCCTGAATTCTACCCAAGGTACTTAAAATATGTTGATCACAAGTATTTTTTTTTTAAATGTAAGTATAATGTAAGTTTAGAATTCAGAGATTATAATTCAGTCCAACAATGTACGACGTTTATTTCTTGAAAAAGGGTTCAATATTAATGGGAGACGAAAATGTATAGAACTCTGTAAAGAATTGAATAAAGGTGTTATTTGGAATTTATAACAAAGTGCATAAATATGTTATTAAGGAAAAACATACTATATCTAATGTGGGACAAAAATGGCCCATCGTTGTCATGCACAGCGTTCCTGGGGTGCTGTAATTAGGGATGGCGATTAGGGATTCTTTGACCGAAAAGCATCGATTTTTTACGACTATTAAGTAATTACGAATTAGCGATACGATCCAAAATATAAATAAATACGTAATATCATTTTATTCCTGTTGGAATTATATAGTGAGAATGTTTGCTACCATTTCACATCGTTTCGTATGGAATCGTGTTTTCGAGATTTTAACCTTTTTGCATGTGTACTTATTTCTTATAACACTGATAGCTCATTTCCTATGTTTACAGTAATGGGCTATCTCAAAAATTAAATCGAAAAGAGTCGTTTTGGTAAATCAATGAAATCAAAAGGATCTAATAGTATTCGATATTTTTATAAATCGATTACAGAATCGATTTATAAATCTTTATGTTTAGTGAAAAATCGTCATCCCTAGCTACAATGATACTAGCGCCATCATTTACGTCCACTGACGGAAATTAAAGAGAGAAATAAAAATGTCCCAGTTAATGACGAGCGGGCGCGGACCTCTCGCGGCGAACATGTTATATCTTATCTCTAGTACAAAACAATGTCTGTCCGCGTGTGCGTAGTCTAATTAATGAACTTTGATGCATTTTCCTATTGTACCTCTTAGTGAATAGGATGCTAAGAATGATCGTGACCTTCGAAAAATAGATAGCAGGTAATTTTCATGTCACTTAATACATTGCATAGTTTACGCTTATTTCGGACGGTTGTCTTATTGTAATAGGTAAATAAATCCCTTGGTCTGACCGTCCATTGGCTACTATATCTTGAATGATAAGCATAAGTCACATAAGCAATTTAACTGCTGCTGGTTCGAGCGATTCAATTTGTTGCTCGAGTAGCAAACGAACGGTTGATTGTTCACAGTATAGATAAGCCCACATGACATAAGAACTGTATTATGTTAAAGTTCACTATTATGTAACTTTGGTCTGATATCCTCCAGGAATAGTTAATAATTCGTAACGTAATAGTGTTTACGATACGTTTCTATTATTTCTAAAGAAAGAAGTAGGACATATAAACGCTTTCCATACTCATAGCCCCACAGTAGGATTTTCTCTTGTGGGTGCCATGGACACACAAAGACGATAACACAAACATCCAGACCAGGAACAGAAATGTAAACTCATCATTCACATCTGTCTGGCCGGGGATCGAACCCGGGACCCACTGCGTACCATACCGGTATGGTGACCAATCCGCCACCCGCGTGGCGTCGAGCAGCGGCATCAACTACATATACATTTTTAATCATAGAAAGATTGTTACCTCCGCATATTAAGTTGAGTCACCTCATACGCTTCAGACGAGGTAAAGGATACGAGGCCTTCAAACTAGATCATAGCCTCAATAAACACATCGATTGTAAAGAAAAAATATTAACATCTATGATTGCTTCATTCTACATATACCATGCAAAGTCATGGGGAAAAGTCAGTGAATAAAAATCCGCCTGAGGGACACAGCCGCCCGGCCCCGGCTCAGCTAAATAATTTTAATTACATGTTATTGATAAATATTCTTTCCTGGAGCGGTTCGATACGTCGATAACGCTGCGCAATTAGGCGCTGACCTTTGACTCGAAGATATATTGTGGGAACATTCATATTGACAACCGCGAAACCGATTCCATTTTTGTAGTGTAATTGCTGTGTTGGCGTTTATAATCTACTTTATATTTTATAGCGTTCAATATTATTATGGAGCTATTTGTGAGCAAGTTATAAAAATACGGCAGTACTTTTTCATTTCAGGTTTAATTTTTCCGTTCATATAATACGTAATAAAGTTCTACATTGCATATATTGTAACTATTGAATTTAATTTAGACGTTTATAATCCGTATCATTACAATCCATATATGCAATTAAAAAATGTTATTACAATTTGTTACATATGTCATAGTTTTTTAAACGCGCATGAATTTGCAGGACTGTTATTTATTGTTACAAAATTAGTAGGCGAAATTCGAATGTCATCATTAATGAACATTTGAGGACATTCGTTTATAATATTACTAAAGCTTGTCAAGAGATACACAATAACAAGAAATAGTTTAAAAGATTATTTAAAGCCTTTACATTTAAAAGATACACTTGTAAGTTAAAACGAATATAAATAGCTTAATGAATCAATCTTGCGAAAGGCTTTTAAATCTTACGCGCCAATTTGCCTGCATTGAATTTTCCGCGATTGAGTCCTATTTATAAATATAGCCATGAATGAAAGATCACATTGTAAGAGGAAATTAAAGGATAAAACGCTGCCGATCATAAATACAACCCGTTAAGTTCCGATAATGGCAACCTAGTACAGGATCATGAATATTACTTGAGTGGTCGGTCACCGTTGTCGCATAATAATCATGATTCGCTCAGCACGACTTTATAACTTACAGTGAGGATGAATGAAAGAAAATTATAGCTACCCGGCATTTTATAAAAATAACTGACGACTTCTTTATGATTGACGTCGGTTTATAAAAGTCTTATGTTTATATCGCTTAGAGTTTCGTATAGTAGCACGAATTTCGTTCCTTTGTAGTTCGACTGGCAACACCACCGTCACAGTAAAAATATGGACTGTGCCACCGTAAGCCTTTTTTTGTTCTCGAGGAGGAAACCGTCAAAAGGTACCTGACGTCGTGGGAGCGACGCCAGGTTAGGTTAAGTGTGGGATTTTTATCCCACTAAAACCCCCCCGGTGGCCGTCCTCGGCACTGCGAAGATAACCCCGAGATCTTCAAAGGAACGCAACCGGAGTCATATTTCTGCCTAAAACAGCAGTGTTTAACGCTATTGTTTTCTGGTCTGAAGGGTGTGATAACGGAGACATACTTATCCGAGGCGTTCCAACTTAGTTCTCAGCTCAGGAGTAGCAACTCATCGGTGGTCAACCTCGGATAAGACTGATTTTATTTAGACTTGATTACAGATGTCCATGGGCGGCAAGGGCAACTTACCATAAAGTGAACCACATGCTCCTTTGCCACTTATATTATAAATAAATAGTAGTATCAAGCGCTGCTATGTTATTGTTCGAATATTGTGGTAGAGGCATACTTATCCGAAGTGTTCTAACTTAGTCCAACTTATCGGAAGCAGGCAGCTGCCATCCTTATCTGGAGCAGGCAGCTGCCACTCACCATCAGGTCCATCTGATGGCAAATACGTGTTTGTTTGCTACTTCCGTATTATAAAAAAGTAATCGCATCGTACAGTATTATTAAACGCTCATTAGTAGGTGCTTAGTGAAGTACTAAATGTTTTATGGAAGGACATAAATCATAATATGTTAACTGTCAAGAAGGCTGATGTTAATTTTAGAATAAATAAATAAACTTTATCATCCAGTTTTTTATTAGAATATCAGATTATACATACACAACAATGTCATTAATTAATTATTGCTTACATATTATTGTATATTTTAGAATATACCAACAAAAACTTCTTTGTTGCCATAATGTCTCCAATAAATCGATTTTACCGATATTACAATGTTATATTATAACACGATATTACGTCAATTGAATGAAAATGCAAAACCACTGAAAGACACATAATCACCTAAGCCTAATAACGTAAAATAGGACATTACTAAATCAGGCAATGTTCATAGTGCCGTCGTATGGAAGACACAGTATTTGCAAATAGATAGTCTTGAGTTTTAATAAGTTTTTCTCTACACGTAGGTAGAAGAATTTTTTTCTAGCTACGTGTAGAGAATTCTTCTGACGCAAACACAACTAAAATACACTCGATTTCGCGAAAAGGTTGATCTATGAGTTCTTTATTATGTACTTGTTTACTAAGTTTTGACCGACTATCAATTTAAAAAATACTTCTTTTGCCCCTATCCACAATAACATAAAACCTCAATTTCGCGAAAATGACGATTAGTTTGTTCTCTATTACGAGGGCAGCATAGGATCGTGAGGATGTATAGAGCCGCGTCACCTCCGCTGGTGTAACCCATAAGTCGCGCGTCGGGTGGCCGCGCCATGGCCGACGAAAAGCGTTTTGTCGCCGGCTGCCGCTATGAATATTTACGAGTCCTGCCCAGAAACACGCCCAATCCCGGCCTGTCCTGAGAATATGGTTGCCAGATTGCAATGTAATTTTGGGAGACTTGAACAGACAAACTAAAATATTATTTTGATAACTTAATTCTATCTAAAAATGTTTTCCTCTTTTAGGTGAAAAGAAAGCATACCGATAAAGGTGTGGTATATAAGCCGATAATAAGAAAAGACAATTATCTGAAGGGAATATATCTACAGATAATTTTCTGTTGAATTAGAGAAGATTCTCGGAAATCTAAGGATTAGTAATTTTATTTGTCTTTACTCCGTATAACAGTCAAGTATTAAAAAAAATGTTACCAATGTTAAATAATGATGGTATGTATGAATTATTTAAGATTTTAATCATATGTTTCAAAGGCAATGCGTGAGAAGGGAAGAACTATAACAACAATTTTATTCGTTCTGACAAACATCTCGTGACACTAAGATGTAGATGGTGATGCTGGTATTACATGACCGATTATTTTTAGTTACAGGCTATGTTAGTAAATATTACGCAGACAATCCATTGTCGCACGTATCACCTGGAAACCCTACATAGCGCGCCGACATTGAACCCGAAATCGAACGTGATATTTTGTATTCATTATTCAACGAGGTACTCGTGCATTTTTTGTAACCAATTATTTAAACGACCGTTAATTTTTCGACATAAATCACCGGTGCCTGTATAGTTCTGCTAGAATTAGGTCCTCAATGTTGTTATAATAGATGAGATATCGAGTGGCTTAAAATGTCATGGCCCACCTTCGATCCGATATGAAAGTTCATCACACTGTGTTTATTATTAAATGTAATAACGACGCAGATGACTGTATCATTCTCTACGATTGGTTTCCATTGCTATACGATTTTTGTTATTATTTCTAGGTCATGTCATGTTTACGACAATGCGGTGCATATGTATTATACAATTAGGTTATACACGGGTTATAACATAAGCTTCCCATGAAATTTCTTGTTAGTAAAATCAAAACCACTATTACGCTTATTGAATTATTGAGTTTGAATTAAGAAATAAGAAGAAAACAATTCTCGAAATAGACTTTGGATTGACATAGATAAAAATGTCTAAGAAAAAATATATACATAACATTTTTTATACTTTGTATTTATGGTTTTAAATTACATATTTGCATAAAATTATCTCACTATATTTCATAACATGTGTTAAATTGTAGTTGATATAATACTTAAGCGATTAACCTACCAGTTAGATTACTAACTTTAACACTTTATAAAAAGTGATTTTGTTTCATAGATAAATTCTAGTTAAGCGAACAGCAAAAATTGCTAACTAACGTATAAAAATTTCTTAAAGACATTATGCCAAACAAACAAACTCTAAACTAGTATAATGGAAACGTCGACCTGGCGGCATTTGCTAGCTGAGTGTCCAATCAAAACGTTATTTGTCATGCATCCGAGTCATTGTGAAGTGTTTGGCAGTGGCATGCACGCACGGAATTAAAGCCACATCGGCTTCTGAATGTCGATTTAATTGCCAGATAAGTCCACAGCGCACCACCATTCAAAGATAATGGCTTGAGATGTTATGTAGCTTATTGAGATTTAAGATTACGGCGAGCATCGAAAATAGTATTTTAATACTTCATATAAAATTACAGGTGAAGCTGAAATTTGTTGACTTTGTCCTGGTAATGTTCTTATGATATATTTTCATATACATTGCATATGTACCTAAGTAACTGTATTAGTATACTTTTAAAAGTCAAAAAGTTCTAGTGTATTTCTCTGTTCTTTTTTACCTTTGTAATTAATATTTACATTAAAATTTTCTTTACTTCTTGAAAGAGTATTATGGTATTCAGTAACACACGTATTAATTGAAGATAAATTATTTGCTGCAAACCATTTGTTTTATGAATTCATATTTATTGCATGAAAACGTTTAAACAAAATAATTGCTTACTATGCAAGTAACTAAACTTTACTCATCGCTTATGTTAGTGAACTACCTGTACCTTGCATTTCCTCTGTGCAATGTCAAAAAATGTAACAACTTTAAATTCAGTTATTTTGGTACGATGCGATTTCGTACAAATAGACAGATAAAATTTTAAGAATGTATTATTACTTCGTCTCAGGCTCCAAATATATTTTTTACAAATGTTAGCGATGTCTGTACATCGCAAACATTTGTAGTTGCACGTGTCTGTACGTGCAACTTTCGTTATTATTATACGTGTGGATGTATCGATAAATATTACGTAGAGTAGGCAACATAAGTATGTCCTAAAAATAGTTCAAAGCCGTTATTTCGTCAGGAGCGGTTTAAGTGGGATTTATCTCCGCATATCTATGGCAGTTGTTGTTCCAATAAGCAATAATCCATACAAGTGATAAATTTCAATGGCTGCCCAGCAGTGCTCTCGAGTGGGCGCCTAAACACTACAAGGGCTCATAAACCGACGAGTATGGTAATGTCGGAGGCATACTATACACCAGTGTTACTCAATCTTTTTATTAAACGCTTTCTACACTCATAGCCTCACATAAGGATTTTCTCCTGTGTCGTGGGTACAATTTCCAAGGACGGCGGCATATGTGGCTGCATGTCGTTACAGACATCGAAAGGTGTTGGGGGACAGTTACAGGTCCATCAAGAGGTGAGCCCGTGAGCGGCGTCGCGCTAGGGGTTACCGGTGCATTCCATTGGAGATCCCGGAGTCCTCTGCAAGCGCTGAGGAAGGCCACCGAGGAGGATTTAGTGGGTACCATGGACACAAAAAGACGAATACACAAACACCCAGACCCAGAGCAGAATCTAAACTCATCATTCAGATGTTTGTCTGACTGGGGATTGAACCCGGTACCAAATGCGTGTCAGACCGGTATGTGTGACGCGGGTCGTCTTCTTATTTTTATGTCTTTTTATTCCTTTGGAACATAATCTTCGCCCAGCTGGATTCGAAATTGGCCGTAACCTATGAGCATACTTAAGTTTCGATTCGTAATATAAGATTTGTATGAAACTATGTTAACTATACGCAATATGTATATATCTGCTTAGTCTCTTTTAAATTCCGACAACTATATTTCTGAGGTCTTTCAAAATTCGTTCTTACTAAAAAGGACTATGAAAGGAAGAAATCTAAGTAAAGCATCAGGAGCAAAATGAAAAAGTACAACACATTTTGTCATTAATTTTGTTTACTGACTTAGTTTTAATAAAAGTATTAAGGAATAAAAAAATCACAGTCGTATTTGGAATTATAATTAAGTATTTATTAAAAAGATAATTGATAGGACAGAAAATAGTAACTTGGTTACCTTTTTTTTCTTAAATTATGTTTGAACATCATACATCAATCAGGAAATTTATTGTCTACAATACTTTCCATCTCTTTGCACCCTAATAAAGCATAGATTCTGCAACTTGATGATTTGAGAGAGTCTTTTGATGATAGTATGAATGAAAAGAGAAGGCAAATCAAGTGTCCGGGTTTGAGCATCGCTGCTGTTACGCTCTGTATATTATTTTCTTCACTCCTTAGCTGACAGTGACTATGAGCTGACTGAAAGCTGTTTGTTGAAGTGTTCTTGCAGTAGCAATGTGTCTCAAATATATAAATCACTGGATTCATGTGCGTAGGAAGGTTAAGTGTTAGATATAAGGCAGCTATAGATAATGTGAGATCTGTTATGCAGCATACCAGATCGTTTAAAAAGAAATATCAAAGTTCATACAAAATGTTTATAAACTTTTTACAAAGCTATTGATAGTTTTTCTTTTGTTTTATTTTTCGATCAACGCAGGACGCGGGCGGATTGTAATTACAGAATTGCGCTGTTGCAAACAACTTTATATTATTGGAATTTGCTGTTGCATTAATAATTATAAATAAAATTGAATATAAGTGATTGTTATCTTTATATGTAGCTAACAAGCGTTTAAAAGTGCCGATTAGTAACAATAAAGGGGAAAATGGTAATAGTTAAAACAATAATATCCGCGATAATCAAAAGTAATTTATGACTGTAGTCATATTAACTAAGTTCAAGTAATGTTTCTTGTCAATGTAATCTGATATAATAGTGACATAATAACAACACTCACACAGACACACACACTACTTTAAAATTTAAATACTTAATTATAGATATCTATGCGAATAATTTATGGGTAATTACTATGAATAACTAACACGAGGACTAAGTTGTGTCTTATCGTATAAATCACCATTTACAATTAAACAATAGATTGATGTGATAAAAGTAGATTAATAATTATACAACAACATATGCGGTAGGTAATAGTATAAAGATATACCTAAGTATCAATTCTTATTTAGACTAAAAATAAGAAAGAGTTTACTCTATATTATTTTGGTTCTAAATATATACTTTGAACTTTATCATAGTAAAGTCACTAAAAATCTTTATGTGCATTACAAAACTACTTCTTTTGCCAATAAAATACATATAAAAAACTAAAACGGAAAATTTTATTAAATAAGTTTTTTATGTATTAACAAATTCAAATACAACAGGCAGAGTGAAACTGAAAAGAATAGAACAAAAGGGAAAGACGAATAATAAATTAGAGAGATAAAAATAACCCAAAGAATGTCACAGTCTATCGTAACACCTACATCCCTACAGCATGTAAATGCCAATGCGTATTTTTAGCAGTAATAAATTTCGGCATTTCGAGATCTGATAATCTAGTCCGATCGAATGCTGACAAATTAGAGGCGAATTTCAAGAGACACGTTGAGTGGTTTACGGGACGGAATGGAAGCATATTTCGTCACGGATCCGCGGATATTTTAACAGGACAGTAAATCCCTGTGTGACACGCCGCGATCGGATAAATCACGCGAGTGGGCGGATCAGCTCCCGGCTCACTGTTCTGCTAAATAACTGCTACCGTTTACTTGCTGATCATCTGATACTTAATTTAATGTTGCTCCCGGCGAACCGCGATTGTTTCGCAGGTTAACATTGTTGTTTCGCAATGCGTTTCAATTTCCAATTTAACGAGCGTAGCTGACAATTAAAGTTTGTTGTAGATTATTCATAACGGAATGTCGCTCCTTTTAAAAATAAATACAGATTTAAGGGCATGGTACTGAACGAGAAGAGATTCATCTAATGATGGTTGTAGTTTTGGATATACATATACGTAGTTTACATATTTTACTCCTTTTTACTAACCCTTCTACAATATACGGATTATACAGCAGAAAAAAAGTATGATAAATTCATATGATAACAGAAAGCAGTTTTTAAATGTACCTAAATATATTGCTTGATTTGTCAATTAAATTAATTTGCTTATCTAATTGCATTGTAATATAACGATTTATAATTCATTTAACATTCATATAATTTTATATACTCTTACCAAGTCAATCTGTGATGTAGGATGCAAGTAGCAAGAACTTGATAGTGTTGTATTCCAACTGAATAAATGCTAGCATTTACTTACTGATCTGCTACTTAATTTAATGTTGCTCCCGGCGTGCCTCGAATGTCTTGTAGATTAAGATTATAGCAATTTGGCATTGCATTTAAGTAGGAATGTATTGAAATGCCTTTTAGGAAATCATCGTATACTTACGTATAATATCGTAACTTTATAAAAACAAAAATTTTAGTAGATACATAGTATAATATTGGCAGTTCAGCTTGTAAAAGTTTTAATTCTCTTTACATTCATTCATACATGCATCTTTGCAACTTAGGCTTATATTATAGTGATACTTAAGCAGATAAACAGGAAACTCGGCAGCAATGAGTTAAAAAGGAATTTAGTTTGAGCAGCTTATAAAGGTTAATTTTATGTATTTACGAATATTACGACGTTGATTTTACATCCGAACCTTACCTATCCAACCTAAGAATCGATTTGACACACGAAAGAGAGTTCGCTCGTGGCAAGCGTACGCTACACGCATATTTGCGGTAAATTCGTCGCGGTTAATTTACTTCGAATATCTGATTCTGCAGCGTCGATTCATACTGCCGGTGCTACAGCCGTGCAAGATGTGCCAGTTCGCGGCAATCAGACTTGTGTCGTTGAATACTAAATACACACTTGTCCTTCGTCTTTGTCAAGATTGCGTTGTTGGTATCTACACTAATATTATAAAGAAGAAAGATTTGATTGTATGTTTGAATTGAATAAGCCCCGAAACTACTGAACCGATTTGAAAAATTCTTTTACCATTGGAATTCTACATTATCCCTGATGAACATAGGCTATATTAATAAGCGAAACAAAAGGCGACTATTTTTTATGTTCCGTAGCGAAGTACGAGTAGTTCAGCTAGTATTTAATATTTTTGTTGTAGCGCAAGCAGTAAACAGGGGAGGTATTTATTTATGCCTTGTCAATTCGTTAGTATGTTAGAGTTAAATGCATTGTTACTAATTAATTCCAATAATACACGTTGCATTTTGCTGACACGCTTGGTTTGAATGATAAAGCAAAATTAGTTCAGTGATGACGTGGCAGACGCCCTAAGTTGACTGACCAATTATTATTTTTTGCTTGTATCCCCACGGTATATATACGGATAACCAATAAAAGGGTATCTTAAAAACTATCCGCAAAATCGATATAAAGCTTTTTATTAACTTTTGTCTTAATATAGTTTTTATTACGCACATGAGACCGAAAAATATTTGAAGGATACTTTAATGGTAGGAACGAAAGCAATTGATTTGTTTGATTGTATAATAATGATTTACTTTCCAATTTGATCTAGAGGAAAGCCACTATAAAGTAGGTTTAACTAAAATGATTAAAGTAATTGTTTTGTAGTCTAACTAATGTTATACTATGAATAATCAGTGTAAAATTGCCTGTTGCAATCAGATTATCACATTATATAATTACACGACAAGATGAACACGCGGAGAAAAGCTCGCTCGCTGTACTATTCTTAAATTAGTGCTATACAGCGAAATAATTATTACTTTATGCTCGGAAAATTGCAGGATATAGACGAGTCAATCTCGGCTCGAATTATGGAGGTTATTTATTTACGAATGACTTAATAAGCAAGATTTAGCACTTCAGGTACAAGAGCAGGAGCCTTTACGAGCTATAACACTAGTTTAATGATTCTAGACCTATTTAAATACGGTCTTATCGTCGGCGGCGTAATAAATTGAAAATTGATGTATGGCAGCTTAATGCCCTCGCTTTCAACTTAAAACAAGGCTTAGCGGTAATGCGCACTTATTGTTAATGAAAATAAATGGAAGAAAATAATTAAAACATTTGTAAAAGTATTTATTTACTCGGATACTTTAGCTTATGCCGACCGAGTTGAATTATGTTTTTCGTATGGTAATATGTGATTGGTTCGATGGTATATTAGGTATGCATTGAATTATTTATAGCTGATTGTATCGAAAACTTGTTATCAATAATGTTGAACTAGATAAATAGATTCCAGTTTTGACACAAAGTAAGGCTGAACCTTATCATTAATAGGTTCTGGCCAGTATAAATCGCGGTTATGCGTTTTGAAAACCTAGTGTATTAAAAATAAATAGGTATGTACCTAATCTTAAATAGCATATTGTTTATGGTTTCTTAGTAAAACGTATCCCTAAAAAATTACCATTGCATCTTCTCATGGGTGTTTCAGGTGTTACAGGCTAGACTTATAATAGGTATAGTCATCTTTAGGCAGATTAATAGAATGTGAATGTCGAAAATTAAAAAAATGACGCTTTCTACACTCATACCCCCACACTAAAATTGTTTCCTACTACAAACACCTGTCTGTCTGTCTATAAAAATGTACGTAGAAAATATAATGGCAGTACAGTGCAATGGTATGGCAAGGTATGGCGTGTGCGGCAGCAGCGCGCGTTCGTTATAAATCAGCGGCGCGGGCGCACGCGCTCGCCGATTAATCGCGGAGCAGCTCTACACAAATCAAAATGTAAATGGATATAGTATGTTAAGTGCGCTGTGCCTAGTAATAATGATGTTAGCATTAGGCATATTAATTGGTTGGATAGCCACTATCTCTTCGACGGTCAACCGCGCACGCCACTCGCGTTCGATCGATTTTGTATATCTCTCCTTCGAACCGAACTGAGTGCTTTCATTTAAATATGGGACTTTCGTGTCTTACCACAAACGGAACGGGTTTATTTTGAAGATGCAAAAAGAAGTTGCAAACATGTTAACTTCAAATATTGTATAACGATTACACATTATTAACGATGCAAGAAGCGACTCAACTTAATTCAAAAGCCCAAATGACTAACGTGAAGGTGAACTCAAAAGGGCCGCTTCCTAAATACGGCATTAAACAGAATAAAAGCGTTGTTACCGCGGAATCATTAAGGCTCAAAAGCATATTGAAATGAAGAACCGGATCCCTAATGAAGGCCGCAAAATCAAATCGGCATCGATTTCAGCCGATACAATGTTTATATGCATTTAGTGTCGTCGGGAGACAGGCGCGGCGGGCGCGGGCCAGCGCTCTCGACCGCTCGCTGCTCCGCCGTCGAATTTATACGTCGAACATAGGGTCACTGCTTGCTATTTATACTTATTTTGTTTGTTACAATTAATTTTCACTTTTTTTTCTACAATATTGGTGTTTTTAATATAGGGTTGATTAAAGACTTTGAGTAACTTAATACGTTAATTAATTTCCTCATAATATTTTTTCTACGATGTCGGTGTTTTTAACATACACTTGACTAAAGACTTGTAAAGGCTGACAAATTTATGTTATTATTTTTCGGATCTTGCATTGCTTAGGATATATTACAAGATACAAAACAAAGCAAAATTCTGATATTTCTGCTAGATTCACTAGGGAATAAAGAAGAACACAAGTTTGTGTAACAGTGCAAAAACTGTTTGAAACGTATACTTAGCTTTTTTAAGCATCGAATTTATACACGGCAAGTTAATTTATGTATTGTTTTCTTTTAATTAACATCGTAGATAACTTCTATAATTAAATTACGTATCTTAGAATGATATGAAATAAGCTAACTAAGCTTTCTTACCTAAATATAAATCTTCAAAAATGAAAAACGATATTGAACTTGCATTGCATATCTCTGCGCGAAACAATAAAATTTCTGTTCGTTGACAACCCTAATGGTAGCTAACGAACCCACCAGCTACACTTTAATTGAATTACTCGCGATGGCTTCGTGCCCGCTACGAACTTCTGACGTAAGTTATCATTTGCTCCGTGGGTCACAAGCTACCATTATTGACTTATTAATCCTTCATAATATAGTGTCTCAACAATTACTTGAATTACTACGTACGGAGGTACTAATGAGATCTACTCATGAAACCTTAAAGAAATAGCTACCATTGCTCTGTTGGCAGATATGGAATTATCCGACCAAGTTTCCATGTGGTGAAATTTTTCGTTTTCAATCTTATAAGTGGCCATTAATAAATTGCAATTTAACATGGTTGTATTATTTTAGATGGTGTTTTTTGAAAAGTAATTTCAATGCGAAACACTGCGACTAATGGCCCTATTTCATAAAATTAGTCTTCTTCTTTTTTCAAACGTTCCAAACGAGTAATTTTTATTTTAAGATATTTTGTTTCATGTGTAAATGTCAGTCCTAACTCTGTTCATATTATCCAGAAAAAATATGAATAAATATTAAATTAGCATATTTTTTATGTTTCGATATTCAAGTTCCAGCGGGTATAGGTATCTTATATATCTCAAAGCGGACGAGTGCCCTTATTGCTTCGTATCGCAATTATTTTGGAAGTGCTTACTCGCGGAAGAGGCATGAGAAAATAACTTGATCCAATTAAGTACGATATAAATAATGAAGGGGCATTATAAACAACTCTATTATTGACATAATACGTTGGCGTAGTAATATGTTTTTCCGTAATTATTAAGTGTAGCAGATATATTATAATGATAAATTAATCCGTTTAGCTCTTTATTACTAAGTATCTTTAGCATGTACAATTAGTAGAATATATATTTTACCAGCCATTCGCATACCACGAGAAATTGAGCTGCGATTATAGATCTTATAACATATAATTTAGGTTAGTAAGGTAATAATGAAGCGTTCGTTTGTTTCTGTGCTTGGTCTTATAATATGAATTTCATTGATATTTTTAGTATTATCCACTAACTAAACTTTTGTAGTAATTGACGACCCGCGTGGCCGAGCGGTTACCATACCGATCTAACACGCAGTGGGTCCCGGGTTCGATCCCCGGCCAGACAGGCGTTTGAATGATGAGTTTAGATTTCTGTTCTGGGTCTGGGTGTTTGTGTTTTCGTCTTTGTGTGTTCATGGCACCCACGACACAGGAGAAAATCCTAGTGTGGGGCTATGAGTGTAGAAAGAGTCTTTAAAAAAAATCTATGTTGAACGATAAGTAACCCAACTATAAAAACTATAACATAGTTTCAGGCAATTCCAAGATAACAGTGTATACTCTTGTGTACAGAATTTTAAAATAGGTTCCCAGGGTTTGGTTTTGAAAAATAAGTATATAAAATTATGTACATAAATGTATACGGAAGTAAGATGGAAGTGTTCAAGCGAACTAATTTACGGATTTTAGAACTGTCATAATGGATTCCGTAAAGTAAGTTACGACTTAGATTACATTAATAAGCGAAGTTGCAGGCATATCTAGCATTTGGTGAAAACAAATGGGGAAACGGTTTTAGATTTAAAGCTTAATCAGTGAAATATTGTGAAATATTTCTCGTGTCATGTGAGTCGGTCTAATGAAGTGGTTGACCTCGCTACGTTTATATTCAGACATTATTAATGACAACAAAAGAAAGCGATAGCTAATAGCTACAAGCTCGGTGTATGAGGACATGCGCCGGTCGCCACTAGAGCCGGCGAGCCGATGGCCTACGATTATACTAATCACAGTGATAACTCAATATGGAGATGTACATACCGTATAATTTCAGCGATTTTTATACATCTCACGGGTGGTTTAATGTTACCATTGATTTTTGATGGCTTCATTTAAGCTATGGAATAATGACTACAATAATTTATATCGTCATTTAATTTTGTTTATGTTCTACGCTTTAAATAAATTACAGTTAAACGCGTCAATCGTTGCAATTATTGTAATTCTTGTGGATGTTATACGATATAATAATTATGTATAACTTTATGTGTTTGTTGAAATTTTTCTTAAAAATATTTCGCCAAATTTGAGTCGATTTCGCACAAGCTCCGTACCTAAAAAAATATATATATTTTATTATTTCAGTACTCGTTATCATTTAACTTATAGTAAGATTCTTTATGAAAATTTACCTATTGCGAAACATTAAATAAATCGAAAACTACCGTCAAATATAGTTTTAATGTATGACGACAACCATTATTACTAACTTGTTTTTAATTATAATATTTGTTGTTATAGCGGACATATTTCATACTCTGTAAAAATGTCATGTGTCTATCTATTACAGTTCCATAGGTAGCGTCTTGTGACAGACGGACATACAACGGAGCCATAGCAATATAGTTCCGATTTACCTTTTGAATAGGGAACCCTAAAAACATTAAAAACGACAACGGAAATGAAATCTTCAATAGCACCTAATCTTATCAAGGTACAGCTACAAATAGAGCTATTACATTCTATTTACATTTTAGTTCAATACATTTACATGTTTGAGTCCATGTTTTTGAAAAAAGCCTATCGTTCTATCTGTTTACAATCTATATGTTCGTCAATATTTCTTTTACTTTGGATAAGATAGGAATGAAAATATTATATGTTTATTGAATTCATAAATTTAATCTAAATAAAGCTTTTGAAAGTTAAGATATGTTTTTGGTTTATAACACTTTCCAAAATAAAATTAAAAAGTGTCTATTGACATATTGTGAACATAAATAAGTAAACACACATTTTTTCAAAAAACAATCACAGGATGTCTCTCACGTAAAGAACTACATTTTGTTAGTTTAATTAATCGCTTAATTATTTTGCGTGTACATTTAAAACTTTCCAATTAAATCATTCTATTACTTTAATAGATAATTAAGAAATGCTCGTTTAATTAATTGCAGGCGTCTTTATAGAATTGAAACGTAATTTAGTTTATTCAAATGAGACGTGTCCGTAAAGTGGCTTTGGTTGTGTGCTATTATTATTTTCTCGTGGTTTATTGGAATTTCGTGTTCATTAAAGTCGGGTGTGGTGTTGATAGCTTATTTGAATAAACTTTAAAGGGAGGTTGCGTTCGAGCGGGGTACTTTAGGTTGATTTATATGTAAAGTTTACTAAGGACATGAAGGTTTGATGGTATCGGTAGATTTTGTCGCCAGGAAACGATCCGAAGCGGCCGGCCGTAGACATGTTCTTATTGTTGTAGCGTAGCGCCTGCACGTCCATGTTCTATCGCCGATCCGATGCGCCTGCGCCACCACGCGGTTCACTTTAGGAACGCGATATTTTAGCGACAGCCTACATGATTAATTTATGGCCTCGAAACAATATTCCTGAACAGAAAGCCGCCTTAGATCCGATTTAATGTGTAGATAAAATGATTTATAGGATACCCGTGATATAAGACTATTTTCTATATGGGTTCTCCGATTATGTGCTCGATAATTCGACACGTTATGTTTAAGTAAATGGGTTTTATAGGTATTTACGGGCCCCGTCAGCAGAAATTTTATATTATTATTTTTATTACATATTCAAGAGACTGGTCTTACCTGATTTTGACTGGTCTTATTTATGTTCACATTATGTCTCAACTTATTCGAATCTTTCCAACTTAGTACGTAAGGTAGCAACGCATCCGTGATTTCAGGTCCTGGGGTTTTAAGACTCGTATCTTAACATCATCAGGCTTACCACTTAATATTACATTGACCGCGTGCTCGGTTGCAACTTCTACATTAATTGCTTTTTTCCTCAGTTAGTCGGTAGCCAATTCTAAGAAATACATGATTCTCGGGAAAACTAGAACATCGTATTAGTAATCTCACGATCTGAGACTTCCAATTAGAATTATTTATATGGCTTATGCAATTACATAATGATTATTTAGTTGGTCGTTTTATCTTTTAACATATCATAAAGAGCCATATTTACGGCGAGAGATGAGTTTATGGCTGTTCTATTTATAAGACTTCCGCTTCAAGGGAAATAAAATTAATTAAATATTCGTAGTAGTAAGAGCAGTGATACTTATGAGGCTTATGATGCTTTCTACACTCATAGCCCCAAACTAGGATTTTCTTTTGTGTTTTGGGTGCCATGGAACACACAAAGACGTATACACAAACACCCAGACCCAGAACAGAAATCTAAACTCATCATTCAGATGCCTGTCTGGCCGGGAATCGAACCCG
>DWNE01000756.1:0-25884 GCA_018249875.1 Cecropterus toxeus | reverse complement strand
TCTTTCTAATAATATAAATGCGACGGTTTGTGAGGATGTATGTATATAACTCTACATTAACGTCATACATTTTCATGTATTTTAAGTATAAGCGTATAAAAATTGTAGGTGAAACAATTTTTATCTTTATGAATCTAATATCTATCTAATTTATGAATCTAATAAAATAGTAACTGTAATTGTTACACCCACAGTTCAGTACTAAAATAGAAAATCATTATTTTTACGCTTAAAATAACAGGAGGGAAAAATTACCGCTGAGAAAAATAATAAAGAATTACAGGACCCTTTCATAAAGTTTAACAATTTGCTAAGAATTTTCTCAATAAAGATGATAAAAGTTTTAAAAGTATCACAGGGTAAAGCTATTTTTCTTTATCCGGATATTTCTAAAACTGCTACTCATCTTCGACTACAGTTTAGATAATACGCTTCCCACACTCATAATTCCACAACAGGATTTTCTCCCACGTCGTGGGTGCCATGAATGAATACAAAGACGCATACCCAAAAACCCACATTCAGAACAGAGATCTAAACTCATCAATCAAATGTCGGACTGGCCGAGGATGGAACCCAGAACCCACCGTCTCAGACCGGTACCGCTCAGCAACGCGGTCAAAATTTCAAATTAAAACATGTCGATTAATGACGACCCGCGTGACGGAGCAGTCATCATACCGGCCAGACAGAAATGTGAATGATGAGTTTAGATTTCTGTTCTGGGTTTGAGAGTTTATATATTCATCTTTGTGTGTCCATGACATCCATGACACAGGAGAAAATCTTACTGTGGAGCTATGATTATAAAAAGCATTTATGTTTACGTTTCTGTTTATGATTAACTGCTAAAGACTTAGTTTAGGACTTAGAAGGTTAGACTTTTAGTGTTAACAACACTATAATAGAAGCCTTATCAAGTTCCACATCCTATTCGCAATAAAATAATAACAAAGAAGTTGCTTCTACGAGTACCTACTCGTACTGCGTCCCTTGAAATAATACACATATACAAATATGGGTGTATAATTTCAAGGGACGTGGTAAGGCATAAATATAATAATTTGATGTCTGCGACTGTGTGATACCAAGATGACCTTTAAAGATTCCGTACGTCTGGACAGATAAGAGGACAACTTATTCTTAGTATTAGGGTTCCATTCAATTCGAAGTCTTAATATAATTATTATTTTGTACCACTTAACGTGATCTTACTTGGGAAAGATTCGAATTAAGTTTTTGAAGTTAAACTCCTTTAGAGTCGTCTTGATTCGAAGCTCGATGAAACGAAAATGCGTTACGATATTGTCGACGCTTCAACTAGATGGGATCCCTTTCTGAATCACGCTAACAATTTTACTTCGTGCTTGAATAACTCAAGTTTGGCATACGCGAAATAATTAATATGAAGTTCTACTTCTGCCGTGTGTTAATTGCATACACATTTGTTTTTCCCCTACGCGTGCTAACGACTCGCGTTGCGGAGCGGTTACCATACCATCTAACTAGCAGTGGGTCCCGGGTTCGATCCGCGGCCAGACAGGCATCTGAATGATGACTTAAGATTTCTGTTCTGGGTCTGGGTGTTTGTGTGATCGTCTTTGTGGGTCCATGGCACCCACGACACAGGAGAAAATCCTAGTGTGGGGCTATGAGTGTAGAAAGCGTCTGCGTCGTCAGCGCCTGCTGAATTTAAACATCAAGTTCATTATAACATAGTAGTATTCCCATGCCATACAACTTTCGACATTTTTTATAATTTCTCTTTCGATTTTGCGTATCATCGGACATATAGGAATCAAATTTCTGTGACTATTATTCCACTTGTGAACAACGAAGAACACAGACTTATTATTTTCATACAAGTTCTTGTATAGAAGGCAACGTATTTACATATATATGAGAAGTTGTTTCAATAGGTATTCAAGTCCTGATATAAGCCCGTACACTGTATGCCTTGGGACAGGTGGAGATAGCATTGACTTTTGGCGCAAGTTGTGAAAGAAAGCGGTTCAGATTTAATATCCACTGATCGTTTCCAGTTATTACATTGCATATAAATGCTTTAGCCACTCCGAACTGGAAATAAAAAGAAATTCGAGCTATATTCATGAATCTTTACCCATGTCCTTTTTCACGAAGATATACCTTTATATTGTTGACTAACATTGAATGTCATCATCATCATCAGTCTCATCAAATATCTGTTAATATAATCCATTAAAAATGTGTAATATCTCTGAAAATCGTTTCTTTTATTCGTATTCTAATCGTTTCCGTTTTTATGTAGAAGCCCCAAATATTGGTTTTACGGCAAATATAATTTGCAAAACAAATAAAATCTTTAGTAACGGCATATTCGAGTAACCGAAGCACAAGTATTAACATGTTTTTGTGTCACGCAAATGGTCTCAATTACCATGAACATTATTATTTAGATAGAAAAAGTCTGTTATTTTCAAAAGTTACCGTGTATCCTGACAGGCTAATATTAAAATAGACGAAACAATAATAATAATAATAATAATAATAACGCTTATTACACTCATAGCCCCACACTAGGATTTTCTTCCGCATCGTGGGTGTTATGGACACACAGCCCAATACAAAAAAACTCAGACCCAGAACAGAAGTCTAAGCTCATCATTCAGATGTCAGTCTGGCCGGGGATCGAACCCGGAACCCACTGCATGTCAGACCGGTATGGTGACCACTCCGCCACGCGGGTCGTCGCAAGTGTTACATCGCAAGCAAAAGAGATAATAATAATAATAATATCTTTATTATTATTATCTCTCTTGCTTGCGATGTAACACTTATAATTATAATTAAATCGCTAAGTATAATGCATTGCACCGCAGCATTATTTACACAGAACGCAGGTGTGACCCGCAGGCTAAACGAGAACTCTTGTATACATGCACTCATTCTGTCCAGTTCATACTCGCTATCCTTATTTTAAAGCAGCAATGGAGGTTTTTGAACGCAAATGTTTCGAGAAATATGGGATAAATTAATATCTGTGTTGAACATCTTCAGGCGCCCGCGGATATGTAGAGTATGGTGCTTTACAGACGATGTAGAGCTTTGATTTACTATGAAAGGAACATTAAGGTAAAAAAATAATAAAAGTTCTGTTGTTTGTTGCTTTATTATAAATGCTTAATCGATTATCCTTTGTTATTATACAGTGGTTAGAATTTATTTTAAATTCTTTCTGCAATTGAAGATGAAAATAAATAAAATTTAAGCATTTTCCTGTTTATGTTTTCCCGTCCTAAGTATTTAATCTATTTGATTATCACCGAAACATAACATCCATCTAGAGGTAATTAGTAAAAGCATTAAAATAGGCCTTTAGATACATATAAACATTGAAAGGTATATATATGTTTATACATAAAATATAAATGTATGTTTCAAGATAAATACTGTGAAATAATTCAAAATCGTACAGGATTATAAACTTACCTCATCCCCTGATCCAGACTCAGAGACATGAGGAGTACCAGGTGTTCCAGGAATTCCTGGTGGTCCTGGGGGGCCAGGTGGACCTCTTATTGATTCGCCTGGTGGACCCTAGGTTTAAAAAATATAAATTTAATTAAGAATCTTATCGTATACAGTTTGGAAGATGCATACTATATTATACATACTACAGAGTAAAAAGGTTTCGTCGATGCAATATTTAATATTCTTATAGGTAATATAATTTTATATTCTTAATATTATAGGTAATATAATTTATTATATAATGAAGTTCTATTGTTGGTGTCTGTGTGTGTATCTAAATAAATGTTCTTTGTTGTGCAAAAGAAATGTAAAAAAAAACACATATATAAATGCGTTAATTAAGTGTAAAAAAAAGTACACATGACTACTTTCTTTTTTTTTAAACTACCTTTTTTGTAGGTACCAATGTAACGTTATCCGATTGTCTCTATGTCCTTATGTAGTGACCTCAATCTAAAATTTCGGTTTATCTTGCAAACCGATATGGAGTTTACACGAGTACTATCGGTCAAACGATCAACAAACTGTTAAGTGCTTTGTAATGGCTCTGTGTCATACAAGTGCCTATGTAGTTGAAGCGTTTAAAGCTCACGATACGATCACGACTCGTAAGTTATAATCGTATCATGAAAAATATTTTAAAAAATAGTAGAGAGTCGTAACTCCCTACTCCTTTTTTAATATTTTTCAAATTAAATGTTTATATTTCTTGCACCGTTTAGTACACTTTCTCTTGAAAAATTGTAATATTGATTTTTAAAAATTTTACTTTTATGTAAAAAAATATTTTGGAATGAATAACTTCTACTTGCATAAAAAAAAACAATATAACACATGTTTATTTTCCTTTATCAAAAGTTAAAGTTAAAACAATTAACAATTGTTAACATCCATTTTAGTGCATGGTTTGGATACAATATTAATAATTATACACTGCTCAAGTAAATGTAAAGAAATATTTTTTTTTTTATAAATAAAAAAATACAAATAAACATCACGTCGTTTTCGCATGTTCTAAACGATCCACCATAGAGGGCGGTACAAACGACGATAAATCGAGTAGGAAAACAATGAACGGGCGTCCTTTGTGCGAAAACTGCGAATTTTGCGTTCCCGATCGCACTTTTGTTTGTCGCCCACAATGGGTGTACTGTCGCTTCGATTGCTACGCTTTTTGTCGGATTAAAGGTCTATAATTCCTGGTATACAATGCTATGTTACATCCCTTAATCCCCTGTAACAAAAGCGAGTATTCGGAAAAATACCTTGGTGTTTTTTTTACATTTTACGTATGCTATGAAGTATATTGGATAACGTACGAGTGTAAAATTGATCTTTTTGTTAAAAAAAAAAAAAACAATTATTATGGAAGCGTTCGTAATTTCTCTACTCTATACTGTAGTAAAATTGTGGCTTGTGCTTAAATGTATATTTTTTTAAATTGTGATAATGCATTTTATTTCACACAAACTCTTATTAATTCAACAGTCTTTTGTTTTATGGTATAAATCTTGAAATAAATATAAGCATATTCTATCTGCATGTGTTAGGATAAGCTGATCAAGACAACATTTCGAGTGTTTTTAAAATAATTGTAGGATTACTTATTTATACTGTTTATATTAGTACTTATATATCTCATAATTTTTGTATACACATAATAAAATATACATTAAACTATAAATACAAAATAAAATAAAATTATAATCTTGCCCTCGGTCCTCTGTCTCCTTTTTCACCTCGAAGCCGAAGTGGATAACCTGAAATACAATCAAATTCTGATTTTTCTTTAAACTTTAGTACATTTTTTCAATTTAATTTATTTATATTCATTTAATTATAAGTATAATTATTTAATTAATTGTCATACTCATAACATAAGTTGGCGTTTTGTAAGTAATACCTAAAGTATTTTATTTCATATTATATTTCTGCCACAAAATTCGCTGCAAATTGTTGCAAATTATGCCAAATTTTGTTAACACTGATACTTGCAGAGCCAAGCGAATATTCTGTGGCCGAGTGGTTAGAGTGAGGATTTAATAACTAATCTCTAGCAGTTTTTTATAGCACAAAATATCATATAAATACAACAGAAAGATTGAACAATCTTCACATGGGCGTTGGTACATTTTATCTTTTCTACAAATAATACTTTTGTACCAGAATAGATCTAGAACACTCGAGACAAATAAATACGCTTAGTCATTGCGTTAGACAGTCGGCATACAATAAAGCAATAACCCCAGTATCCAAGATAATACTCGTATATCACGTATATTTGCACTAAAAGTTGGGTTCATAACTTCCAGTGTAATTACGGCTAGAGCAAACAACAGTTAATCCGAACAAACAGTACCGTCTAGGCCGGGCGGGGGCGGTGGGAACGGCGGTATGGTTCCGTACCGCCCGGACCCCTCCACGTCACCCTCTTCTTGGTCCACCTATACAAAACAATTAATCACACCCTTAAATACCCGTAATACCTGTATTGTAAAGGACACCATTAATTATGATTTTGAATGATTTATCATTTTGAAGAGTTTTTTGTTATCACACAATGACAGTTTATTCCACTTCCAGTTAATTCATTCATTAGATAAAAGCATTAGTTGTTGAGTGCAAGCGCCTTTTAATACCGAAAGTGCTATTTTGAATTATTAATAGTATCACGCATATGTTTAGAAATGATGTTATGATTTACATTTAAACACTTACTAATGAAATTTGTGTTACGCTATTATTAAGCAAAGTTTTATCACTATATTTCATCCTGTAAAACTGTAAAGTAATGTTATAATTTCACTTATGAATCAAAACACACTAAATTGTAGCTATTAATCGTGGTCATGTCGTAGACTATAAGTGGATGAAACATAAAAAAGTAAAGTGTACGCCACACAGAAACGACGTCGAGCGTGGAAGAGGTACATTTTATTTTTTGTTGCATAGAGTTCGTTTTGTACATGTTGGGAGAGTTAGTAACTAAAACCTAAGAACATAAGTACAATGCGGTTTGGTCCGACGTTTCTTCTGCCTAACATAGAATGCCTATTCACAATAAAATCGTAAAAAGTAAGTAACATAAACTAAAGACAAAACCATTTAACTTAAGTAACATTTGAAAAAGGGCAAACATGTTAAAAAGGTTTTACTTCTTCGGTACTTTTTATAAATAAATATTTCTTTGTAACTTTGTTCATGTTTGATTTATAACTTAAACTATTACTTATTACAACAATTATTATTAAAAACAGTAATGTATTAACATGTATATACAGTTTTTATAATAAGTAGGTTTTTGCTATATTCATGCTCACTATATGATTTCTTCGTTTTCAACAAATTAATTATTCCATATTTTATATGTCAAATAAAGTGAAAGGTAATTATGTACTAATCTCTTTTATAACCACCTGAGTTTAACGTTTAAATAATTGTTTAAATACATGCGTAGCTTGTAATTAGTTTCAGCTTAACCCGCCTCTTATTTATCTTTTGATTAATGTTAGATTAACATGCCCTGAAACACAAACCACCAATTAAATACGAGAAGTTTAATTCAATTAAGGGGTTAAGGTAGCTGTTATTTATTTAAACATTAACTAATCACCCTCTATTATTTATTGTTAAAATGGCGTACTTAAGCTATTCGGATTTTTAAGTGACAATTCCTCGTGTTGGGCGTTTTTTGAGATGGAAAAAAATTGAACTCGCTACACTCTTATCGTATCCGACACCTCAATATAAAGTATATACATATTGCGTATGTACGTACATAATACACATGCATTTTGGCATTTTTGAGATGAGACAAACTATCAACCTCTAGACAGTTTTACCCCTCTGTATATAAGTACATAATATATGTGATATGTATTTACATAGATACACAAGGATGATGGATTTTTTTAAATTTTTTGTTTTTTTTTTATGATTTTTTATGATTATGTTTTTTTTTATGAATTGTTCAAATAGTAATATAAACAGAAGCAGCAACAGACATTTATATGTTGGTAAGTTGTTATTGAGTCGACTTTCAAGTAGAACTGGACTTTTATTTAACTTTGTTCACAGCTGTGTTGCTACTTAGGACTTAGATTGGAACGCTCCGTATAAACGAATAAGTTAAACCACGTCTAACAGGAATAAAACATTGTTTTACCACAGTTTTAAGGCACGCCTGTGCTCTATAAAAGATCTGTCGAGGTCTATCTTTAAAAAATACTTTGATTATCTTTTCTTATCTTAAAAAAAGAGCAAATCGTCAATGTTACACATCTACAACATCTAGATTGTCTAGGGGCTGATCTCCAAATGAACTAAATCATAGATAGCATGTGGATTTAGAGGAGACAGTATCTGTACATAGTTTAGCTTTAGACTGCCTTACTATATATATCCTTTAAATCATAACACCATAGCTTTATACTTTGGTTTAACACAGAAACAAAGTTTCTGTACTTGGAGGTGGTAGATCTATTTGTGTTTCGACTCCGAAAGCACCACCGCCACACCTATTTCTGCACCAGCAGTATAATGCATTGCTGTGTTCTGATCTGAGGGGTGTGGTACGGGAGATATAGTCCTCAGGGTAGCAACACATCTGTCTGGCTAGCCTCAGGTAAGATTGATCTTAACTGAGATTAATTACAGATGACCATGGGAGGTAGTGGCCATCGGGCAACATGCTCGTTTGCTTTTTACGTATTATAAAAATAGCAACACTATCAAATACCCTGTAAATTTGTATGTATTTAAGCTTTGTCTACAGTGACCGCTTACCATCAGGTACGTACATACTTTTGCCAATTCCATATTATAAAATATTAAGGCAGAACCGGGTTTTGTAATATGATGTTACAAAAATAAGGCAGAAATAAATAAACTGTAGAGGTCTCTACATTTATCTAAGATGCGTCAAGTTATATTACGACCATTTTATATAAGGGGTATCCATAAAATACGTCACACGATAAGGGGGAGGGGATCAAGAAGTGTGACAAGGGCTGGGGAGCGTCCTAAATTTCGTGACATCGTATTTCAAATATGTGTAAAAAACATAAACTTAACGTAAACGCATTCTACACTCATAGCCCCATAGTAGGATTTTCTGATGTGTCGTGGACACACAAAGAGGAATACACAAACACCCAGACTCAGAACAGAAATATAAACTTATCATTCAGTTTGGCCGGGGATTGTACCCGGGAGCCACTGCGTAGCAGACCGGTATGGTGACCGCTCCGCCACGCGGATAAGTATTAAAAACAAATTTATAATTTGAGAATTGCTGTTTTAAGTTAATGATTTCTATGTGTTAAATTTCAAAATGTGACACACTAGAGATGAGAGGGTCTCACAATTGTCACTAGTTGTGACAAGATCGGGGAGGGGTCTGAGTCGGGAAATTTCTGTGTCGTAATTTAAGGCACCTACTGCAAACAGTTCATTACATGGAATGACAGACCTGAAACTTGTCATTCATATTCATGCTCGGTATTCGAATATGAAAATAAACTCGGTCCTATTACGTATTCAGCTCAGCGACGCTGTTTCCGATTTCGTAATCAAACGTCTCAATCGTAACGTTTCCTTGTAAACCGAGTATCAAGTTGTTCGGCTTGTTTTGATACCTTTTTGTAGGTCGCATTTAGTGTATCCTCATTGAGACATGGGGGATGTTATCATTTTTACCTTTCATTGTATTAAAAGTTACAGTATAGTTTGCGTTAGCGCGTTTCTAGCGTAAGAACATTTTGGCTTGAAAAGTACTTTAAAGATAATTTGTGACTTTACATAGTATTCAATGTGAATGCAAGTGATTGTTAGAGTCTCTATATTTTTGATAATATTGAATAGTTGGTGCACTAATTCCTTTAACTGATGAGTTTTTTTAAAATTTTGTAATACTTTAATTAATAGTTTATTGTTTACTTTATGACACCACACTAATAGTAATTAGGGATGAACATGAACAGAAAAATGTCATATATTGCTCGAAGACAATTTGTTTATGTAATAAACGTGTAACATATCCGTTGTATAACGGTAATCAACCCAAAATAGCTCTTGACTCCTATAGAAACCTATTGACGTTACGATGCTAAAGGATTAAGCTGAACTATTAATGTAAGCTGGGATAACATCGAAGCTGAGATAAGGCCGTACAGTTAAAATTGTGGACTAAATCGACTGCATATATAAAATTGGCGACTTCATATTATTGACCATGAAAATTATGTACCTACTTGATACAGCGATTTTTATAAAGATGGCCTAAATCGGTTGCCTAAACAATTGCAGTCGACGGATTTTACCCCAGATCCAATATTACCCCAAGTCACCTTACATCTCAGACTACTGTTATTGAGCAGAAATAAGTACACCGGTGGTTCCTCCTGTGACAAACCACAGAGGCTTCTAGCATCTTTTGCTTATAATTCTACATGACCACCAATCCACGTTGACAAGCTCCAAATGACAATGAAATATAGTTTATTATATGAATATTAGACGATCCACGTGGCCGCGTGGTCACCATACACGCAGTGGGTTTTGGGTTCGATCCCGGGTTAGACAGCTATCTGAATGATCAGTTTAGATTCCATTCTGGGTCTAGGTGTTTGTGTATTCGTCTTTGTGTGTCCATCGTACCCACGACACAGGAGAAAATCCTAATGTCGGGCCATGAGTGTAGAAAGTGTTTTTAATAACTATATTTCATATCTTTAGTTATGCTATCTATGACATAAGAGCACGTATATCTGAATTATTTGCCTTGTACGGCGAATGAACAATCATGCGTGAATTTGCTTTCACATTGAAGGGGTTTGAATATGAATGACATGAGTACCTAGTAGTGTGACTTACTGATGAGTTGTTTGCAATACGACCTTTGTTCGGAGCAAAGACGAAGTGTCAACCGCTAATGACCCTTTTGTTTCCGTCAAAGTTGTTACAATAGTATGGATATTAGAAGGGACGCGAATAGAATAAAGCTTTATTATTGGTTTTGTTTGGGTATACTTGCCCTGCCTTGCGGTTTCACTCGTGTTTAACAATGTATATTCTAACAACTTTAGATAGAGTACAAGTACATATATTTTAAATGAAAATACTTGGTGAATTTTCAAAATTAAATTCAGTCATTTTGTTTGATGTGATAAGAAACAAAGACAAAAATTAGGAAAAATCATCGAGAAATCTATTATAACGAATTCTCAGTCCTCAAAAGTATTTTATTTCTAAATAAATACTGTGTACGAACACGCGGAACTTTCATTCTTTATTAAGTGTAGATATGGATATATGTAGATATCACATATCGATTAAGATATAGAATATGGCGTTTATTACTTAAAAAGGTTTGTACAAAACTAGTAACTTATCCTATAAAAAATATTTTTTACTGTTAGCAGGTTTTTTATAGGAATGGAGTAGTAAGCGAGCATGCAGTACACCTGATGGTAAGTGGTTACTGCCGCCCATGGACATCTGTAAGCAACTTCATGTAGAGCAGGGGTTCTATCTGAAGTCGATCACAGACGCGTTGATACTACAAGACTCTACGCGTTGCTACTCTCTTCCACCGAACCGCAAGAACTGCTCAACAGTAGAAATAGGTGTGGCGGGGGGGCTTCTCCCGTCGAACTACATTAGTTCTACCACGGTGAACTGATTTGTAATCATTCAAAATATGGTATCAGCGACAAAATACGATAAAGTTATTTTGATAAAAGTAGCAAAAAGTACTTAAATTCCTGATACAATTTTTTTTATTATGATACCGATTGACGGTTACTCCGTTAACACTTGATAAAGTATCCAACTGACAGATAGCAGGCGATTTAACAGCGTTCCGATAAAGCTTAGGCAGCTTACAAGATGTGCGACTGGTTTTAACGACCTCAAAAAAGGAGGAGGTTCTCAATTCGACTATATTTTATTATCAAACCATAATAACATTTTAAAAGAGTGTGGGCGTAATATAATCCATATTTTTAATGAAAATGAAAGTTACATGTTTGTATATTGTATATACATAGTTGGAAAAAAATAAGGGCGAAGAATATATAATAATACAAATTTATATATTTTTTAGGCAACTTTTTCGCGTGTGAGTATGAAATGATGTATTGTCACAGTCATCGACATAGCTCAATAGCAAGCAGATGTGGCAATGAGCTGGTCACATTTATCGTGTATCCGACAATTGTTGGAGTAAACGGTTATTAGAGTGGAGGTTGCGTTTGGGTAAACGTAGCGTCATACGCCCTTCTGCACGGTGGTGCGATGATCATCGGATGAGATCGCATCGAGTAACTGGATGAGGAGGTAGTTGGAGCGTAGTGGCGCGCTTTGGTAGAGGACTATGTTCTGCAGTGGACTGATTTAGGCGTGATGATGATGATAATGATTAGTATGAATGCATCATCTCAAAACTTCTGAATTTAATATAATTAAAAAAACATATATATAATCCGTATCTCAATTTAACATTTAGTCATTGTTTCATTAACATCCATGTATGTACATACTTATTTACAGAAGTAGCGATAACGGTAATAGTGTCACGTCTTCAATGGTTTTTCTTATCACTTCAAACACTTATGTCTCTGTCTAATTGAAAATGATTTAACCTAACCTAACCTAACCAAGACTTAGTAAGGTTTCAGAGGTAGTAATTATTTAAATGCAACAAAGCTATATCAAAATAACTTCAGATCAAAGAGTTATAATCTCTTTAAATATTACACATGTTAAACCTTAGACTAATTTATAATTTACCACATTTTTACATAGTCGACGCGATGTAGCCAGCTTTATCTGTTACAACAATATCCTTAACAAAATTTTCTCGCGTCGCACCCTTGTGTGTTTACTCTACGTCCACTGCAAATATGATTGATGCCGCTGTGGCCACCTTATCTGTTCCTAAACTGTGCCGACCTTTGACTTTTAAAACCACCGAATATTTTGTGGCTAATTTAATATGTAAATGTAAATCCTGTCTAGTTGGCAGAAGTGACTCGGGAAGCGAGCTTATATTCATTTGGAACGGTGTTACATATGTATATAAAAATGAAGTTGTGGTAAATTTTACAGTTTTCATATTCTCGTCAAATCTACATATATACACAGCGTCTCTGAATACTCGAAATTCGACTTAAGTAAAAGTCGAGTGCAGAGTTACAGACATAAAACGTGAAGTAGATGTAAAACTTTCAAAGTTCCTTTATTCTAGCCAAATCTTTATACTGTTATAATGAGGATGTTATATCCTTACGCTACGTTTCGTTGTGTGAGTAGCCTTGTCCTTTAATAAGTTTTAATGTCTAATTTGTGCGAATGTCTAAGCTGCCAATTTTTTAACTGCTAGACTTCTAAACAATATGTAATAACAAATGATAACAGTATTTTATATTTTTTTAAAACCTAATTTAGGTCATGCGTCACAGTTTGAGGAGCTCTGAGTGAAGATTCATCTATTCCCAAACTTCCCAAAACCCAGTTACATGTAAATTGTTAGCGGGAAGCTCGTATTTGGCGGAATTGATTTAATCGCACCTTCGTGTTTGTTATACACATATATTATTTTATGACAGATATCTCACGTTATAGTCATGTTTGGATACGTTAAGTAAACTGTCATTTACGTTGAATTTTGAGTAAATGTTTTTATCCTATTTTTTTAATATAGAAGAAGCGTGAGTCTATCTGATGTGGTCATTACTATCCATGGATATCTGTAAGCAATCCCCAACAACATCAAAGTTTCTTTAGATTGGCCTCAGATGCACTGTCAACGACCGCGGCGTTTCAATTCAGGCCTCATATGTTACTCACTTACTAAACATTCCAAAACACATCACAGTAGTGCTTAACATTGCTGCCATGAGGTAGAATAGGGCATGTCGATGGTGTGCCTGGAGTTGAACCATGTAGGGTTCTACGACTTCCAAAAACCGAGGTGTTGTGATTTGTTTACCTTGTCAATAAGGCTAATAGATTATGATGACATTGAAATAAATGGGCCTATAAAATAGAGTGCCTTATTTGAAGTAAATCACAATACATGGCAACGCATTTGTGATCAGTCAGTAGGACTACCTGCTGCCACACTTTTCGAAACGCAAGAAATGCGCAAGAAATGAGGAGGAGGAGGAGTAACAGATACTGCGATGATACATAGGCTATCTTATCATAGATACCCCTTTCTATAATAAATCTCATTGTAAATTTAACTGACCGTACGTCCATTTGACATAGAAATTGACTAATTATTTTACAAAACGCCATTTCTTAACCTTATCAGTTCCAAATGTTGTCGTTTATTGATAACTTTTGTACCGCACCCTTGTCTGTTCAAGCTGTTAAATTTTAGTCGTAGTTTATCTATTCTGATTATAAAGACATTAATCATCTTGAAAATCAAACACATAGTTTAGACTTAAATTTTATTACATAAGTATTTGAAGTACTGTATTTTTTAACTCTTTACATAACATTTCTTTTTCTTTAATTACCTTTTGATTTCCATTACATATTAGTAATAGACTTTTTATTTAGTCGCTGTGTGATCTATGAACTAATTTGAATGTTTTGCAATATTGTGCTAGCTAGTTTTATTTAGTATTTACTTAGCCTAATCTATTTCCCCTTATCTACTTATACCCTATAAACAACAA
Source organism: Cecropterus toxeus (assembly GCA_018249875.1). Classification (NCBI taxonomy): domain Eukaryota; kingdom Metazoa; phylum Arthropoda; class Insecta; order Lepidoptera; family Hesperiidae; genus Cecropterus; species Cecropterus toxeus. Next base: position 11,680 of record DWNE01000756.1, on the reverse strand, counting down.
TGAAGACGTTTATACATATTTTTTGGCGCCAGCATTCAAATTAATATTGAAAATGAAAATTAAGCTTAAACATTAGTCTAATATCTGATTCAGTTCAATAGTAGCCGATAACGCCGACTATATTCTATTCAGATTGCATTAAGAACTTAGTACATTACATTTGCACGATATCAGTTTAAAATCTGCCTCTATATAATCACACCGTATCAACGTCGTTTGGCGGCGCTGTGTATTCAAAGACAAGAGAGACAAGGTGTTAGAGTCACTAGCGGAGTTGCATGTCGTTGGAAGCGGGGTTGCCACCTTGAGTGGTGACAGGGTTACTTTTGGGACGGCACCAGCGCACCACGTCTGCGGCTAATCGCTATGTATTAATGCAAGCATACCTCAACATAATTGTGTGATTTATTTATTAAGTGGAAGTAGCAAATGAGAATGCAATCCACCTGATGGTAAGTGGCTACTACTTTCCTTGGACATCTGAAAACAACTTCCTATAGAACAGGGGTCTATCTGAAGTCGATCAGAGAAGCGTTGCTACTCCCAAGGACTAAGATGAGTGCCTCATATAAAAGATTGAAGAATATACATTTTTTCTACAATATACACTCTTGTATAATTAATAATGAACTCGGACGAAGCTCCCCGTTTGATCTTATAAGTTTATTCCTTGTTTGGGCTTATAAATAAAGCCGTCAATTGTTTAAATGCACAAGGCGAGGCGTGCACCCAGGGCGTTGACACACGCATACCTTATCAAGGGAAGCGATGAAATTTAGCGATAATATCATACGATAGCGATACGACCGTCAGATTATCTACAGACAGCATAATGGTCGGTCTTTATGATAGTTTTATTGGTTTTGGACGCCGACGGCAATTATATAGGGTGCGCCAATTTGAAATGCTTTTATTAAATGTTACAATATTATTGTGAACGCTTTCTATACGCATTGCCCCACAGTAGGATTTTCTCTTAAGTCGTGGGTGTTATGGAAATACAAAGACGAATACATCAACACCCAGACCCAGAACAGGAATCTAAACTCATCATACACATTTCTGCCTGGCCGGGGATCGAACCCGGGACCCACTGCGTATCAGACCGGTATGGTGACTGCTCAGCCACACGGATCATCCGCGGGTTGCTTTTGTTATTAATATTTTAATGATTGAATTTAATAAGATATGGAATTGCCCTTTAGGTAGCAAGATTTTCGGGAACTTGGAATCAGTAACTAGCAAGAAGTATCCAGGGATCGTGTCTGACGGCTATCTCTCGTATCAGAGGCCAAGGTCCTCTTTGAGGCACTGAGCCAACGGAGTACTGTTTTTCTTTTTAATTGTATTGAAAATTGACGTTTACAAAGCCAATCCCAAAATATATTAACACGTAAAATTCAGAAATACCCTGATACGTGTATAATATGAATAGTTATTACAAGAATGTGTATTTTACATAAAAAAATGTAAAATAAAGAAATAAAATCTAATTGCACTTATTGTTTATAAAAAAATTGGTCATTGATCACCCTGTATATGACGTTAATCTAGTTCGTTTTTTTAGTCTTAGTAGTTTATAATTTAAACTGGATATCTTCTGTTAAGCTCTTAATTTATTTATTTGTAACGTAGAGCCTACTATAATTATTATCTATTTGATTGTAAAATCTTTATGCATTTTATATGTAATCTTTGTAACTAAATGCATTTAATGTTTGTACCTGTCAGTTATAATATTTTTTACATTATTATTAAACGGAAAATAACATCAACTGAGAAGATCTAGCGAGAAACTCAGTCGGTGTGTTCTTTCTTTTAATTAGTTCATCCATATATAAGTATATTAAATTTTGATTTTTAATGTTTTTTCTTTGCATTTTTCGTACCACCTTTTATTATGTTAGATTTTGACAAGCTACAATTCGATATTTTTTAGAATAATTTGAACTAAGTATTACATTACTACATAAGTACTAGATATAGAGATAAAAACCAGTATAACATAGCATTTATATACTTTATGTAGCTTTATTTATAAATCACACATAATGTGTCATAATGGGTGACAATTGACAAGCATGATGTTGTGTGATAGAATAAATTGAATAAATTGATGTTAAGCATTCAATAAATCATCAACCCTTTAGAATAGATTGAGACAAAGCATTCAATAAATTGTGTTTGTGGATGACTTGTTATATTTTATAAGCTTAGAGATTTATGTTGCTCTTTGCATACTACATATTCAGAGAGAGCCCTTCTCTATTATTTAATGTATGATGTTAATAATTCTATTTATTGCATTTTTTTAAGTCAGATTCAAAAATACTAAATCTGACAATACGGCAAAACATGGTAACAATTGTTTATATAGGAAATGCTATATTTTTTAATGTCTGCTACATATTTTAAATTTTTATGTATGGTCTCTGTCTCCTATAGACAACTCCAACTAAAGAAAACGAATTCAACTTGAAGCCGATCACAGATGCGTTGCCACTCCTAAGGACTAAGTTGGTCGGCATCCACGACCGACCATCGAAGTGTAGCTCTGGTTCACGTTAGAAGTATGTGTGGTTCTAACATCTGTCAAACCACGACTTTAGGGTTCCGTAGCAAAGAGTAAAAACGGGGCCCTATTACTAAGACTCCGGTGTCCATCCGTCTGTCTGTCTGTCACCAGGCCATATCTCATGAACCGTCATAGTTACACAGTTGGAATTTATACAGTAGATGTATTTGGGTTGCCGCTATAACAACAAATGTAACTAAAACAGAATAAAATAAATACGTTAGGGGGGGGGGGCTCCAATTTAAAAAAAATTTTTTATTATCCGTTTTTTATATATAATGGAACGGAACCCCTTGTGTACAAGTTCGACTCGCACTTAACCGATTTTTATTTTTTAATTTAATCTAGCGACATCCATTCTACCAATAGGTGTTGTTTCAGAAATAGTGCATACACGTAGCATCACATATTATTTTGTTATTAGTATTCGATACTATAACCTTTTAAAACAATAACGCGTGCGCTGTTATAAGTATACCTAAGGTGTAGTGAATATCGTTGCAAGCTCTCTATAACCTATCCATCAGCCTTTACAGGTCCTATGGTGGACAAAGGCCTCCCTTAAATGGCGCCACTCTAACCGGTCCAGTGCCTTTGAATCCAACGGTTTCCCTCTGTCTTCTTCAGGTCGTCGGTCCACTTGGTCAGGGGGAGACCTGTGCTCCTTTTGCCTAAACGTGGTTGTAACTCGAGGACCTTACTTCCCAATTGGTTATCGGTCCTTCGAGCGATATGACTAGCCCACTGCCACTTCAGCTTGCTAATTTTGAGAGACTTGTCGGTAAGGTTGTTCGTCTACGGATTTCATCGTTGCTTATCATGTCTCGTAGTATTCCAATCATAGCCTTCTCCATAGCACGCTGAGTGACCCTGAGCTTTCGAATGAGGTCGAAGAACCACGTTTCGGCGCCATAAGTTATATCTATCTATAACGATGTCTATCAGTAGCATTAACATTATCATACTGTTTCAACTGAACATAGATTTTTATAACCTAAACCTAAACTAACCGCAAGCAGTTCACACAGAATTGTTAGTGAGTTATTTTAGGACATTCACAAATGCATTCTATTAACACAATGGTTACTTGACGCCACAATGGTGTTAGCGAAATAGCTATTATGAGGCGTATGCACTATCCGACACCATACGTTCGTATGCAATATACAATGCGTACTTTAATCTAATGTCACGCTCTTTTGGTTTGTGTGTAAGGACGTTTACGTTTCAGTAAGAAGTGTATTTGAATAACTTTAATAAATGTTAGATGTATTTGAATAAAGACGAATGGTTGGATATTGCATAAAGCTCTTTAACTTTGCCAGTAAATAATAGCCTTGAATATTGCAAGTATAATTAAATAATGGTCTAAAGTTAAAAAAAAACCTTCATTTTAAATTAATAGAGGGTATTTTTGACAGTTTAAGTTATAGTAAAATAACCTTTTAACTGTAATTTGAGATAAATTTGAAGAATGCAAAAGATAAACAAAATAAAACTTGCTTTTAGATCATAGTGTTCTTGTACAGGCGTAATTAATGTACGATTAGTATATAATATATGCGTTACACACAAGAAGACCAAGAGAAAATAAAAATAGGCATTTTCAAAACCATTCTTTACTGGCTCAGTAATAGCATTCAGTGAAACCAAAGCTAACATTATTGAAACTTGTAATCACCAAGAAATTGTCTATGTCAATCTCGTCGCCGCCGCTCCCCGTACCGATTTCCTGTTGAATGTTCAAAATTCATTTGTAATTGTTACAGAAGAGGTGATGTAAGACAGATAGCGTCACCAGGTGTCCTGATTTCCGTAGGATATCCCGATTTTCAAGAATCTGGAGACACGTCTTGATTTACTCCTTAACGGGTCACTGAATGTCTCAATAAAATAAAAAAATAGACACTCAAACGCTACGCCTTTGACGTGCAATATTTATAACACTATTGAAAAATAAAAATAAAATACTTAAAGTTATAATTCGCATTAATAATTATTAATACTTAAACTACGATTTTATTGTAATATTGCCTAATTTCTAGATCAGCAGTCAGTTATTTGAAGTTTATTTGTATATATAATGTTTAAAAATTTAATATTTAATCATTTATTATTGTGTTGGATTAAATTCAGATTAACTAGTAATATTAGGTATTCATTCAACCGGAATTAAAAAACGTTTTTCTTTCAGTAAATGTAATTCCGAAAAAAAAATCGGACATGGCATCACTAGTGACAAATTTTATACTCCCCGTAAATGGTTTCCGGAAAACCATGATTGATGGATGAATCGCCCAAAGTTTCATTAAATATTATGACGTGATGGAAATGATGCTGTCGTGTTAACGATACGCATCTACACTAATATTATAAAGAGGAAAGATTTGATTGTTTGTTTGTATGAATTGAATGGGTTCCGAAACTACTGGACCGATTTGAAAATCTGTCACCAATGGGATCCTTCATTATATCTGATGCACATAGGCTATATATTTAATAAGAAAAAAAAGGGAACCGTCTGAAAATTTCGATAATGTAAGCCGATGTATGAAAAGACTATGCGTAGTGAAGCACGGGTAGTTTAGCTAGTATTTAATAAAATTATTGGCTTATTTCTATCGCTATCGTCCAATTCCGGGAAAGTGTTGTCTCAATGAAAATAACATGCTATCAGTATCAAAAAGTTGACTGATAAATTAATTACCGACATTTGGATATCTCTAAATCTATTCTTGGATTTCGTGAATGGGTTTTAATGAAATGAATCTATTTTAAGAATCTTAGCTCAAAATTTATAACTCGTTCCCTAAATTGACGTCCGGGTAAGCCGTCAGCTATGATTGAAGGCACTGATTATCCGAAAATTTGACTTTAATTTTGGATCGTCAATTAGGCTTAGTCGATCGTTTAGTGGATTAAAGACTGCGCTCTAATGAACTCTGTAATGGGAACATCGTTAGTAATCTTTGAAGTTTTATACGGTTTTGCGAAAATAATTTTAATAAGTAAGTAATTACGATATGCGGTTTTTTAATTTCCTTATTGCAGATATTTTGAGTTGTATGAATGGTACACGATCTATTTTTGGCAATAAATGAATAAAAAACATATATTATATTAACATTGATCGATTACGCAAAAATACGTGAAATTACATTTAACCCAAATTACTGTTTTTGGTTTTATTCAACGATATATTTTATCAACCTGATTTGTGATTAATTTGTAAGTAATAGTCAATAGTAAAATATTATACATAGTTTTAAAAATGTATTGGCAATTACATTATTAAAAAAATATTAATTAACTTATCAGCAGTTAACCTATTTAAACGACTAATAGAGTCTTACTGAAATAAATGATTGTAACCGTATTTAAGCTTATCCTTTACGAACAAAATAAGAGTATGATTAATTTATTTTCAAAGTCTTTGGATTAAAAGAGAAATAATGGAAAGCGGATATACTCTTGCCTCGTCTACTTGTATAGCATTATTCCACTACAAGGTGACAGACGGCAATTTAACTATTAATTTATGTTTGATGGTAACCAAGTGCCAGTACATTCTAAAACAGTATTTCAATTACAGTACATTTATAAGTTGCTATTAATTTATGTTTTAATACTTTAGCTATTATTTTCATTGTAAATGATTTATTTAAGCAACAGCTTGGTGTGTTATTACAACTTTAATTATCACGAACTTTCTATACCTATAAATCGAATCTTCTTGTAAGCCAAGGCTATTTCTCATCTTAATGATTAACTTATTCAAAATTTATTTGACATTTTTATGTCATCTCTCAAATACAATGAACTAATCTTATTTTTTTGATGTGTAAGGCAAAATAATGTAATATTTATGAAATGTCTTTTTATATGGGCCTACGAGAGCTTACAAAATGTCATTTACAGTGTTTTTATTTTAAACTGCCATCAGATCGGAACAAGTCCTCAACTGAGAAGATCTGGCAAGAAATTCAGCGGGTTTTTTTTTGTATACGTCCTTTTTAAACAATTTGTTTTGCACATAGTAATGAAGCTAGTTCCAGTATCTTGCCTTACATTTGACTAAACATGAGATTGTTTGGCAAACAGTATAACTATATTTAATTAACATTTTGTAACTTTATATAAAGGACGAGCCGGGCATCCTGGCGCAAGTAAATACTTATTTAAAAGGCCTCAACAGTAGTTATTATAATGTTTTTCGAGAAAAATCTGTTTTCTATTTCTATTTTTCTATGTATGACATATCTATTTCTGTATAACATATATTTAAGCTTAGTATAAGTAAAGTGCCTTACTCACCTCAAAAGTATTGACGCACTGCACCTCCGCTTGCGATGGTGACCCATAGAGCTTCAGCTCTTGGAACGCCCCCTGCATCAATACCAAGGTTGCCACCATATTCCAGATCCTCTTCATCTCGACTGACAATTCATCGACCGGTGTTTATAACTTTTCGATTAATTCATATTTTGTTGCTCACGCCTTGAAAATGTGTTTAAGTTGTAAGTAGTGATTGAAAGTAACTGTAAGTTTTTCAGTTGGTATGTTATGTGTGTGTGGTATGGCCGTCGCCAGCCGATGAACCTGGAGGAGGGGAAGGGGGGGGGGGGTGTAGTTGATATATGGACTATATGGAGTATTGCTTTTTTTGCATTTCTTTGGCTGCCCCTTTAGCTACGCCAACTAGTACAAATAAAACGTTTGAGACATTTTTGCTCCCGTCGTTGCCCTTGGTTAGCTGGAAGTGATGCTGTTGTGTCCCAAATTTACGCATTTAAGGATAATTTACGCATTCAATATTAAATTTAAATAAATTAAAAACGTACTTAATAAAATAAATATTAATCTAACAAATGTGTCGCGAAAACAAAATAATTACGTACATATAATAATAAAAATACTTATTAGAAACGGGGAAATAAGATTTACAAAGGTAAAAATACTTGTAAGTTTTAATTATTTATATAAAGTAGAGAATATAGATAACACTCTGAAATGTAGGAATTAACTCGAATGTCGTATCATAGTCACTATAATATAGCTACATAACATAGTATGTGATGTTGATGCATGTTAGAGTTGCATACATTATGTCATCAAGTGTATGACACAACTGAAGCAAAGTAAATTTGCAGACGTCGGTATAAATAGTCCTGAAAGAATTTGCCACTAGAATGCTACGCGCGTATTGTGTTGTATATCTAAAAATATAAATTAAATAATTGTAACAAAAATAAATATAAGAGGCACATAATTAGTCCTGTTTTTCTTGCTAAGAATAAAAAATATTAAAAAGAAAAAAACAATTGATGGAGTTAAATAAAAATGTCGCCTATATTAATCACTTTGTCAACACTAAAAAGTGTTTTTTAAAAAAATATTTTTTCAGCTTGTCCTCGAAAATATTCACATATTTTAATATAAAATAAAAATTGTTTAAGTCGAGTACAATTATAGTAAAGTATAATGAATTTATTAACAGCTGTAGAAAATACCTAAAAACTTTTCCGGTGATTCAAAATTTTGTAGTCATCAATTTGTCCTTGAATTATATACACCTTATTTTACAGCGATTGAACTCCCTTTAAAATTACACTATAAATACATTAATTGGAACTAAAAGGAACGACTAAAAACGGAACTATAATGGAACGCGGACGCATGCTCGCCAGACACGTGTCAATCTGCGCATGCGTCGAAATGCACTAAATTTGAAACGAACCAGACCCACTACCAACAATACGCGTCCAGGATAACACGACACTTGTAATCCTGTAATCATTACGTAAAACACCCGCTATCAGGGTTCACGCTATCTGGTCAAGCAACGGGAGAATCGGCGCTTCTCCCTTACGACTTTTTTATTCATTTTAATTACTGTTAATGTCTTTTTACGTGTAACAAGTAATAAAAAAGAGATACCCGTGAATTGGATTTGGTATCTTTAATTGAGGAACAAATTTTAACGATTGTTTTGGGAATTTACTGTAAATTAAGTCATTTTTTAGAGTATAAATGGTTTCACATGTTATTATTTCTACTTCATTTGTGTTTTTTGGTGGAGAGAGCTATTATTTTCTTATTACCTGTCGCTTGATAAGCGAGAATTCAATCCATCTGATAGAAAGACTTAATAAAAAATAGTGTTTTTATCTGAAGACAATCACAGATGCGTAGCTACTCTCAAGGTTTAATATGGTCGCATCATATGATTGACCGCGATTAGATACAGTACTACAATTCAAATCTTTCAGGCAAGTCTATGTAATTTCGCAAGCTATTTTGCATATCATGGTTATATACCATGATATGCAAAATAGCGAAAGTTAAAGCAATATTCTAAAATTTGTACTAAACCACTTGTGAACAATGAAGAGCACAAGTTTCTTATTGAGATAATTCACTACATAGTTATTGCTTCTACAGTACGATTCTAACATTCGTGCTGTTAGAACCAGGAGAACTGTTGTTAGACAGTTTGATTAAGTATTTACATAACAAACCCAGATTTAGGCCATAAATTATAGCGCTAAAATAAACAAGTAACATAAGTTTCGAATTGTTTTGCCTGTTATTTTATTTATTGATTACACTTATAATAGGTACACTGAAATATATAAAGGTGTCTTAAAAATCAGTATGAGTTGATTCAAGACAATGTAAAGACTAATTATTAACTAAATAATTTTGCATACGTGGATACAAAAACAATTCAGCTACTCTCCCAATATGCTTTAATGCCTGCGTTAAAAAAACCTATATTTTTAAAGCGACCTCCCGCTACGCATCAACAGATTGGTTAATTCGTTAATTCTGACATCTGCGGGAACTTCTACATTTACTACATTAATGACTTGTAATATCCTATATTTCAATCTCGGTCATTATTATCTGTGTGCCAAATTGAATTAAAATCCGATCAGTAGTTTTCACACAAGCTTCAAGATTTAATTAATATAAGTACGTTTTGTAAGAGTAGTGTAATTTTAGCACCTAACTTTATTTGTGAGTGCGCTATACGCCTAAAATGTGTTAGTGCTGAAACTCATTACACCCAGTAGTCGTTGGCTCTCAAGCCTCCTACTGATTCAGGCTTGCTTTGTCAAAGCTCCGTTCAGTTCAAAGCAGGATCCAATTACCGGCAGTCTCTGCTCCGTATTGCAGACATGCTTCAGGTAGTTTGACAAGGCCGGCTATATTGCTAAGATTCGACGAACTGCGCTTTGACAGGTTTGTATCGTAATTGTATTGATGACTAATAATAATTGTATTAATGTTAGAGTTATGCTCAATTTTATATGAGGCGACAATGTTAGCTCGACTTCAAATAGAAACCTTGTTCTGCATGAAATCGCTTACAGATGTCCATGGGCGGCAGGAACCACTTAGTTTCAGGTGGGTTACATACTCGTTTGCTACTTCAAAAAAAAAACGAAGTAGCAAACGAGCATGCAGTCCACCTGATGGTAAATCGTTACTGTCGCCCATTGACTTTTGTAAGCAGCTTCATATAAAACTGGGGTTCTATGTGAAGTCGATCATAGATGCGTTGCTGCTCCCGAGGACTAGGATGTTCGCCTCAAATACAAGTCAGCCGGCAACCACACCCTTCCACCAGAAATAGGTGCGGCGGTGGTACCTCCCCGGTCTAACTACACTGGTTCTACCTGGTAAATCACTTACTGAAGCCTGTTGATACAGACTTTCGCTCATGTAATACCTCCCACCGCAATCATTACGTACGATTTTCCATACAGTTCAGACTCAGTAAGTAATATAAATGATAGTCAAGTCAGCACTTGACATATTTTATTGAGGATTGTTTTATTATGTGCGAAAATTCTTCGGAAATAAGAAGGGATTTACTTAAGTAATGCTTGGTAGCGTTTGGGTAGTCTTTATTATACGTTCTTGAGGCAGGATTTTCTCTTGAGAGATATAAATGATCGAGTCAGTAAGAATCTGACGGATTATCAAGAGTTTTGTTCTGTTAATATTATTGTCTCGGAATAAATAAAACATTGCGTGCATTGTAAATCTTACTGTTGAAGTTCATCTTGGAATTTAATAACACATTATTAAACCTTCAGCTACTCTTACAAAAGAGTTTGACAGTCTCCACAGCTTAATGCTGCTAGAATCCTTGTTATTTTTTTTTAATAAATTTGAAATTCATGATATTTTTAAAATAAATGAAATGAAAAAAATGTCTCCAATACATAACATTATTTGAATCTTAACGATTTTTTTAGTTACTTAAGTTATTTATTTTCTAACGCAAGCAGCGGTTAACAACTATTTAATCCGTGAAAATTGTGTGAAAGGGCTGCACGTAATATACTCGGTATGAATAACAGCTATAGGTACATGTTTTTCTTATAAAATGTGTTTGGTTATATAATACAATATTTACAGGTTGTTAGACAACTTTAATGACCGTAAACTGTTTTTTTTTGTTCCTAGCTGCACACAAAACACATACCCTAGGTGCACCTATATACAGTGTCTATACACTGTACTGATTAACCTAACCATTATTCGTATTTCTAAAGACTTAGTAACGCTTCGTGATTTAGTTGTACGAGTACCGCCACACCTGTTTCCGCCTTATATGGATAATGCACATGACTCTGTATTCTGATTTGTAGGTAATGTATATATTAAACAGACTCTCCCAGCTTTACGAGCTAACTAGAAATCAATTATCCTCTTACTAAAAGTTGGAGAATAACTTAGTCCAAGAAAAAAATACAATTTTTATATTTAAAATCTATCTAATTATAAATCTATTTAAAATATAAAATGGGACTTAAATACATTATTTATTCTATATAAAATCATCATTTTGGATTCGGATTTGGGATTACAATTAAGATAACATTTAAAAAAAAGGAGTTAATTATTTATCTAATAATTAGTTATTACAATATTAAAATACAAACATAAAATTAATTCTAAAGCTAATTAATACATATACCGGGTATAATCGTTAAGTGTGCACAGGCGATTATTGCGTAACTATTACAGATATAAAAAACTTTAAACTGATATCGAAAGTACTTCACCTAATGAGTAAAATGACAATAATAA